>CAVNYN010241685.1:0-78516 GCA_963692815.1 Nyctanthes arbor-tristis | reverse complement strand
CTCAGCAATAACATCTTTGGTAGTCTTGTAGTACAGCATGCTCGTATCACGCTTTTACTCCTCAGAGGCCTTGTATATGGCCAGAGCCTCTTGGTACCCAATGAGATCACCACCGCGACCTCTACGCTCTAGCTCCTACTCAGCCTGGTTAAGCTTAGATCACTCTGTGGCTAGTATGTTATCTGAATCCTCATTTTTCTTTTTTAGCCTCTCCAGCTCAGTCCTAGGTGGCCGGCCTCATCCTTGGAAACTGCAAGGTCCTGCTCTTGCTCATGAAAAGCGTACTCGGCATCTTTCTGAGCCTTAGGAGCCTTTTCAGGAATTTCTTCTGCCTTAGTGGAATTAGCTGTGAGTTGCCAAACCCGATCAGCTACAAGAGTCTCTAGAATAGCTGTGTGAGTTGTTAATGCCATGGTTGAGTGTAAAACATCGAGTATTGAGAGGGAATTGGCATAACCTTCCTATCTTTTTTACCGGCCCCTAGCTGTATTTAGCATGGCATTTGTTGGCCAGAGAGCTTTTTAGGGTTGCTTTCTTGAGGTTGTCTCATCATAGTAAAGCTAAACAGGGCCTTGAGGTGCTTGATTTTGGACTTTCTAGCTAGGCGCGGTGAGCTAGAAGGGCTGGCACAAGCATGAGGTCGGAGACCTCATCAATAAGCCCCTTAACCTTAGAGCCGCGACCTACATCAGCCACCGCAGGATTCAAGAAAGCTTGAACTGGAGAGTCTTGAGATATAGAGCTGCGAGTGGCAGGTCGCTTGGCATTGGGCTCCCTAATGATGAACTCAGAGTTGGAGAGCTTCCTCTTCCCCAGACCCTTGGCCTCTTTCAACCCTTTCTTCTTATCTTCCTTTTGGAGATCATATTCCATATGAGCTGTCGTCTTTATTATTTTCTTCTCGGCCTCTTTGGCTGCTCACTTTTGAGATTTAGATTGATATCTCTTCCCTGCATAATATAAACAATAAGTGTCAGCTCGATGGAGGAAGATACTCTGGTCAAAAAAGAACAAGTTACAGTTTACTGTTGTTTGGGTTTCTTGAGATGCCATCTCAATCACTAACTGAAAGATTGCACTTGATCAGCTTCGCCTCCTCAATAAGGTCAATTGCTTGATAGAAATCGTTTTGAAGCTCGGCTATAGCTTTACTTGCTCATCAAATAAAAAGGTCAAAAACAAACCTCGTTTAGTTCCTACAAATTGAGAAAAAAAGATTAAAATTAGATCAAACAGGTCGAAGAAATAATGATCTAGAGTGACACTTACTGTGGTCCCCATTGGTGGTCTTGACTCAAATCTCAGCATCTTCTGGGGCTCTTGGAGTTATCCACTCTTCTCCAGCTAAGAACTATTCATCCTTCCAGCACAAGACAGAATCTAGGACTCCCTTTATTAAGTTGCCCCTGAGGTGAATGCTTCCAGCCTTAGGTCAGGCTGAGCCATAGAACCAGTACTTACCACCAGTACTGCTCTTGAATTGCTAGTAGGTAATAAAGTCCAAGGTTATGGAAATTCATACCCTCTCTCTCTCCACAGAACGAAAAGGCTGATCAATGTTTTCTATCCATTTGGAGAGATTTGAATAGGTGTCAGGTCAAGATAATCTAAGAACCTGGCCACAACGGGAGGAGTTAGCAGCCTGAAACTGGCCTCAAACATCTGGGCATTCACTTCTACACAATCCTCTAGTGGGCAATAAGCTCGCTCCTCCTGATGGGGCATCCACAACACTACTTTATTAGGTGCCTTAAACTTTTACCTAACCTCATGGAGGTCATTCTGCTTCACTTTTGAGGAAAGTGCTGGGCAACCCTAGAGGTATATCCTATTATGGCCACAGTAACGTCACCCAAGGGAACTACTTGGAGAGGTACTGGATCCTTCTGGCCTGAGGCTACTCCTTCTTCTTCCTCAGACTAGTCAATGTTGTACCTCTCATTTTTTGAGACCTCCTCCTCTTTCTCTATCCACTCGACTTGAACCTCCCTTTGTTCAGACCTCTCCGAGGTCGCCACCTCTTCCTCCTCAGATCTTTCCAAATCAATTATCACATTTTCCCCATTGTCAGAAGAAGTAACCTACCGTGCCATGAGCTAGTGGACTACTAGCGTAGGCCCATGACCAATCACCTCATGATCTTGAGAAGCTCAATATGTTTAGGCCACATCTTACGGCCTCGAATATCCAGGTTATCAGTCTAGCTTATACATCTAGCGGCCGACCTAGCATCTTTTCATATACACTTCAGCAAGCCAGCTCGCGAGGTCGCATATCTGAGGCGACCAAAGTAATAACATAGCTCGACATACGTACTAGTTGATATGCAACTTGTAAGCCAACTTGCACACCTTATCACTTGAGGCTAATGTGATAGCTGCATTTATTGTAAAGCTGGTATTTGTCTTTTCCATGTAACAAGTAGCTCGTAATTTGTCAAAAAAAGCTTGACATCTACTCTATCTAGATGTACATGAATGGCTCCTCATTGGCTTAGCATTTAAAGCTTGTAATCATTACATATAAAGCAGACCCAGTAGAAAAAGGGGATTCTCCTCATTTGCACCATCTTTGTCTTCTAAGCATGCAGTTCTCTCATTTAGTGTCTCTGAAAATTTGCAGATAAATTCTATGTTTATTGTCAAAAACAATTCAGATACGAGTTTCTTGTATAAACAAATTCGTTTTTTTTATTTAAGGCAAAATTTTGCATCAACAGTGGTCATATAAGAGAACTAATATTTTAACTACTATCTAAAAAGGAAAATGAGCTACATTTTAGGATGGATAAAAAGGGAAAACTGGACCACCTTTTTTAGACGGAGGTAGCAACATATTAATTGGCACTATTTACCCCCCAATGTTTCATGTTTCAGTTTTTTTCTTCTTTAACCTTTTGAAGCTGTTATTTATACTCTCAATCCTCACTTTTATTTTTATTTTTTTGGCACTATCTACTCCTTTTAACTAAAACTAACTATAATTCTAACGCTCCAAAATTTTTAACGTTAAATATAATCTCATCACGTGTAAAAGTATGAAATATTAGAGAAATTATAAAATAAGAATTCAAAAATATAAATTTTATAATAAAATAATGGTAATTCTGAAATGTGCTTTACCCAAGGAGCTTCCTAAGGGGTTAAGGGGCCGAATAGCGTATAGGTATTGGGGTTATTAAAGGTTATTCTAAATAGCCATAGATTTAATGGATTTCAACTAATGGAAACACCTCTGATCCAATTCAATCTGGTTTAATTCATTACAGTTATATGGGAATACTTCCAACTTATAACATTTTGCAGGGATAGAATCAAAGGAGAGGTGTTCAACAGTGGTGGCTTCAAATTAATTTAAGATTTATTTTGGAATATGTTCATGAATATTTTAAAATTTCCTTATTTCTTGACATTAAGAAGTTTTTTTTTATGGGTTATTATTTCCAAAATTGTAAGACTTACTTTTCCGCATATTTTATCCGCTTTTAATTTGCTTGTTTTAAAAAGAAAGAAAATATTATTAACATCCCAGGTGCTTAGAATTCGGGGCGTTACAGCTTGGTATTAGCGAAAGTCTACGTTTCTGTAGACTTGTAAAAATTTTCAAAAAAAAAAAAAAAAGGTTTTAAAGATAAAGTCAAGAATTTTTATAGGTTGCCACTGCCATTGCTTCCTCCGCTGACTCTGAAGGTAAAAGAAAGGTTTATTAGTTTGAGATAATTACTTATTTTTGAAAGTATTTATGATGTTATGTCGAATACATGTTAATTATGGGACTTTGTAAGACATACATTTAAGAAAGAAGAATTGTATTCGACTTCATGAAAGAAGCGAGTTTAAGCACAATTGGGCATAATATACAATTATCTTAAGTGACGAAAAGATTTAATGATTTCTTAGTCCTCAAAATTAGCTTGAATTGGCAGAATAGTAATACTTAGCTGGACTTTACATAAACAATACTTTTCAGATATGGCACCCATGACAGGAGGTAGGACGCAAGTGTTCAGGGCAATGACCTATATGATCTTCCATACGTACTTATCATATAGGTTTGCGCTTGGAGCTACTATATCAGAACATATACTTGGGTATAATATGGCACGTCATGAAGTCATTGCCAGTGGATTCAGGGCAAATAATGCAGACTCTGTTGGTTATCAACATTTCCAGAGAACCGGTACCCACAGATCTCCCAAGTACTTGGGGAGTAAGAAGGCATCATGGGGCGGACGGTGATCACCAGATCTTCTGTGTCGAGCTGGTGATGCGTGGAGAAGTACCTGTGCCTATGCCCATCCCTGAACCAGTGTAGAAAGTTGTGCACGAGGAGGTGATAGCGTTAGATGAGGATCCCGAGGTGTCTGATGCAGAGTCTGGAGTGTATTGGCCTTATGAGTATACCCCAATTACACCACCAGATGGAAGCACCCCTACTTATACCTCCAGCTCACCGCCAGTAGGCAATGAGGGCAATAGATGGTTAGATGAGTAGAGTAACAGGATAGATAGATGGAAACTATAGTTTATAATAGCATTTATTTCAGTTTACAGCTTTATTCAATCATTTAAGACATTTTGTACTCCTCAGTTAAGGATATTCAGTGATTAATGAGATAAAGTTTCCGTCTTGCCTTATTGATGATGAATGGTTTTACTTGTCATGTACGAATGCTTGTGTTATAGTTTGATAACAATAGGGATAAACTCATTTTGGATTTCTATGTAAAGGAAATGGCATGAGGTAATGCACAAGCTAACTTGATGAGGGACTTGCTTCAAGTAGTTCAGGACCTTAGGCAAGGTGCACCTACTACAGCCCAAACTGCCCTGCCTCAGTCCATTGTGGAGTAGTTCTGTAGATGTAGGCCACCTAGGTTTGATGGTGGCAACGGCCCCTTAGCTGTATAAGAGTGGATAAGGTCAATTGAGAAAATCTTCCGTCCCATCTCGTGCCCTAATGATCAGAAGGTGTTATGTGCGAATTTATGCTTGAGGGGCATGCCGACCATTGGTAAGAGTCCGTTTGCAGGACTAGGACTGAGCTGGAACAAAGAAACTTGACTTGGGAGCAATTCAAAACCGATCTGATGGATAAATACTTCCCACAAGCTCTTAGGGATCATAACAAGACTGAGTTCTTAAATTTGAAGCAGGGCGACCTGGACTTCACCAAATACGAAAGGAAGTTTGAGGAGATGTCTCGGTATGCCCCACACTTGGTGAGCACTGAGGCCATGAAAGGTTGGAGGTTTGAGAGGGGCCTACGCCCAGGAATTGGCCAGATTGTTTGCTCTCACTCGTTGCCTGTGCAAGTAGTAAGGATGGCTCAGAAACTAGCTTATTCAAAAACACAGTATAGTGGTCCTAGGAGTAAGAGCAATCCGCAGAATCAGGGTAAAAGGAAGTGGCAAAGGCCAAGTCAGGGGCAGAACAGGAACTAGGCATCCAACAAGAGGTAAAATACAGGGTTTCATGGTGGGGCAGACTGCTAACTCAATTCCACCATACCCTAACTATAAAAAGCTACACAGAGGAGAATGCCTGGGCTAGGGAGTGTGTTATAGGTACAGTCAACCGGGCCATTTTTCACCTAATTGTCCTAATGCTCCTGCTTAGAACACTGAACAGAAGAGGAATACGCAGCAGGCTAACAAGGGAAAGGCCCATGTATTTTACATGACATACGAGGATGCCGTCAATGATGCTGATGTGTTAGCAGACACACTACTTAAAGATGGTATTCTTGTACATGTCGTGATTAAAATATTGGTGATGTCCTGTTCTTTGATAGTAATGTTACATGATAACATGTATACTATCAGTTTCTAGTACCCATGTGTATATTCTGATAGACTCAGGTGCCACACATTCTTTTATATCTACCTCATGCCTAGCTAGACTGAAATTGGTAGGAGGGAGAAAGGGTAGTTCACTTGAGGTTAGCCTTCCTCCAAGGGGAACTATTAAGACGAATGGGATAGCTAGGGCAGTATCAATTGACTTTGATTGACTAATACTGAAAGCGGATCTGAATATAATCGAGATGAAGGATTTTGATGTAATATTTTGTATGGATTGGTTAAGTAATAACCATGCTACCATTATGTGCTATGAGAAGGAAGTAATAACCATGCTACCATTTAGATTCTATGGATCAAAGGTCAGAGCACTTCTTCGCCTTATTTCAGCCATTCAAACAGAGAAGCTTTTGGCTGGGATATTTGGTTAGCCTTCAAGGTGAGCTAACAACTGAAATCACTTTAGACCAAGTACCAGTGGTTTGTGAATACGCTAATGTTTTCCCAGAAGATTTACCAAGTATTCCACCAGAGAGGCAGGTGGAATTTTCCATAGATCTAGTACCCAGTGTGGCACCAATGTCTAAAGCTCCATATCGTATGGCACCTAAAGAGTTGCAGGAATTAAAAGTTTAATTGGTTGAGTTATTGGAGAAGGGTTTTATCAGACCAAGTGTGTCCCTTTAGGGAGCACATATTCTGTTTGTTAAAAAGAAAGATGGTAGTATGAGAATATGTATCGACTGTCGGGAACTCAATAAGCTGACAATAAAGAATAAGTCTCCTCTTTCTAGGATTGAAGACTTATTCAATCAATTGAAAGGTGCAGCAGTATTCTCTAAAATTGATCTCAAACCTGGATATCATCAGTTAAAGATCAAGCTAGTTGACATACCTAAGACGGCATTCAGGACCTGATATGGACACTATGCATTCACAGTGATGACATTTGGTCTCACAAATGCTCCTGCAGTGTTTATGGATTTGATGAATAGAGTTTTTCACCAGTAACTAGATAAATTCATCATTGTCTTTATCGACGACATACTAGCTTACTTGAGAGATCTGAAACAACATGACGATTACTTGAGGATTGTGCTGGGAGCCCTGAGAGCAGAGGACTTGTATGCCAAATTTAAGAAATGTGAATTTTGGCTTGAGAGGATCGGATTTTTAGGTCATGTTGTAACAGCCAAGGGTATTGAAGTTGATCCTTCTAAAGTTGACGCTATGGCGCACTGGCTGACACCTGCTCATGCCAGAGATGTGAGAAGCTTTTATAGGGTTGGCTGGCTACTATCGGCGATTCATTAAGGATTTCTCTAATATAGCAGGCCCTATGACTCAGTTGACCCAGAAGTGTGTTAAATTTCAGTGGACAGACAAGTGTGAGCAGAGTTTTCAGGAATTAAAGAAGAGGTTAGTGTTAGCTCCAGTGTTGACGATTCCTGATAGTGCTGAAGGATTTGTTATCTACACTAATGCATCTAAACACGGTTTAGGATTTGTCTTGATGCAGCATGGAAAGGTGGTAGCCTATGCTTCGAGACAGTTGAAAACACATGAGCAGAACTATCCAACTCACAACTTGGAGCATGTAGTAGTAGTACATGCTCTAAAAATATGGTGTCACTACTTGTGTGGGAGCAAATGCGAAATATACACAGATCACAAAAGCTTGAAGTATTTCTCTACCCAAAAAGAGCTGAATATGAGACAACGGCGATGGCTAGAGTTGGTAAAGGATTGTGACTGTACTATTCTTTATCATCCTGGTAAAGCCAACACAGTAGGAGATGCATTGAGTAGGAAGAATGCCGTACAACTATCAGCGTTGGGTACTATTTAGGATCAATTAATACAGGATTTTCAGAATTTGAGGATTGAAGTGTAAAGTCCTTCAACCCAGAAGTCTTGTAGGCTAGCAAACCTAGTCGTCAAGCCAGACTTAAGAGATCATATTGTAGCAGCCCAGAAGGATGACAAATATTTAGAAAATATCAAGTCTGGAGTAGTTATCTCGCGACAACTAGGATTTGAGATTACCTTAGACTCAGCACTAATTCTTATGGATCGGCTCTGTGTTCCAAACAATAAGCAGATCTTGAATGAAACCCTCATAGAAGCTTATTCGGCTCCTTACACAGCACATCCAGGTGGAACAAGGATGTATCACAATTTGTATGATTCCTTCTGGTGGAGGAACATGAAGGAGAGTATTGTGAAGTTTATCTCACGTTGCATGGCTTGTCAGCAAGTCAAAGCTGAGCATCAGAGACCGTCATGCTTATTGAATCCATTGGATATACCTGAGTGGAAGTGGGAGAAGATCACGATGGAATTTGTAGTGGGATTTCCAAAATCCGTGAAGGGTTGTGATGCTACATGGGTTATTGTTGACTGACTTACTAAATAGGCTCATTTCTTGCTAGTACAAATGACCTTCAGTGTTGATCAGTTGGCATACCTGTATGTCAAGGAGATTGTCCGACTACATGGAATACTGGTTACCATTGTATCCGACCGAGATCCAAGGTTTACCTCAAGGCTCTAGAAGAGTCTCTAGACAGCCATAGGTACTCGATTGAACTTTAGCACTGTTTATCATCCCCAAACAAATGGACAGTCCGAGCACACCATTCAAACATTAGAGGACATGCTAAGAGCTTGCGTGTTGGATTTGGGTGGCAAATGGGATAATCCTTTGTCCTTGATAGAATTTGCCTATAATAACAGTTATCATGCCTCTATTGGCATGACCCCATATGAAGCATTTTATGGAAGAAGATATCGTTCACTGAACTATTGGGATAAGGCCGGCGAAAGGAAATTGTTGCGGCCAGATCTGGTAAGGAAAACTGTTGAACAGATTGAGAAGATTCGATCTAGGATTAAAACAGCTCATGATAGGCAGAAGAGTTATGCTAATCCAAAAAGAAAGAATGTGGAGTTCCAGATTGTGGATAAAGTATTCCTCAAAGTGGCACCAATGAAGGGCGTTTTACGGTTTGGCAAGAAGGAAAAGTTGAGACCGCGATTTATTAGACCATTTGAGATATTGGAAAAGGTGGGATATGTAGCATATAGATTGTCATTGCCACAGGAATTTTCGGCAGTACATAATGTTTTCCATATCTCGTTGTTGAAAAGGTATATTTCTGACTGGAATCACGTAATGAGTTATTAGGATATTGGGATTCAAAAGGATTTGTCCTACGAGGAGACCCCAACATGCATACTAGAGAGGAAAGTCCATTTCTTGAGAAACCGAGAGTTGTCATTAGTCAAAGTCCAATGACGTAGTCGGGAAAACGATGAGGTCACTTGGGAAAAAAAGAAGAAATTCGAAACAAATACCCAGACCTCATAGATTCAGGTAAGCCAAATTTCGAGGACGAAATTTATTTTAAAGGGGTAAAGTTGTAGTGACCCGAAATTTTTAGAAAAATTTTTATTAAATAATTATGCGTCACTATAATATCTCCAATTTTAAAGTTCATTTTAGCTCACGCTCGTCTAATCAAATAGGCTAAAGCTTAATTAAAAATTTTATGTTAAATAAATTATTTTTCTAAACTCCAAATCTTTTGCACCAAACGGACTCTATCTCATCTATTTGATAAAATCCTAGATCAACTTGTCTTAACCAGTTGTTATTATTTCATAAACTTTAACTACCATTACACATGAAAGTTCGTATGCACTATAACTCAACTCCCAGTTGAACTAAGAGATTGTAACTCATAACCTATAAATATCCCGTTAAATTCCATAGAAAATCCCACTCACGAGCTCACTTTCTTCAGGTTTGGTTATTCTATTCAACATACATACATACATACACGTCTGTAGTTCTTTTGTTTATTGTCAGAGATACGTATACACATATACACACCTACACATATACACACCGTCGGCCATCACCCCTGCAGCCAGCAAACAAGATGTTTGCTGGATTCCTTCTCCTAATGAAAGAATACACCTCCACACGGCCTACACTACCACCACTTCCTTTTCCTACAGCAACCCCCCAAAATCAACCCAAACACCACCGCTTCCATTTCCTACAGCAATCCCCCAAATCAACCTAAACACAGCTGTTGCCCGAATCCCAAACTTTGAACCCACAGGAAAAAAAGGGCACTGCCAAGCCAAAAATCCCGCCGAAAAAGTTAGTATCCGCGGAACTCCAAGAAGCCAGCCAAGACCTAAACCCCATTGTCGCCGTCGAACAACCACCGCGACCTTCTCCACCCCTAGCCTCAACCACCACAACTCCCTCGGTCCCAAAGTCGCGACCAAATCCCGAGCCCAAAAAACTCCTTGGCCAACCGCGAATCCTCAGCCAAACCAGCCCGGCCACCCTCATTCACCCTTGGCCGGAATCCCTTTCGCCGGCATCAGTCCCGCTGAGCCTTGGCCGCGCCTCTTATTCTGTTGTTTGAAAATTGTGGTTCCCAATTCTGCTTGTATTCTGCTGAATTAAGCAAGAAATTGGGTATTTTTATTTAATTGATTTTGCCCTCAGGTTCCCAGCTTTTCAGCTAGTCTAAAAGTCAGTTACCACGTTCCAGATTCATTTTTTTCTGCCCCAAGGTTTTCCGTTTGGTCAAATAGGGTTTCTAATTTTCTATACCACAGATTTCCACCCTAGAATTTAGCGTCTGCCTTTTTAGTCCTAGCACTAAACTATTCCAGTGTGTCAATTTAGTCCTTAAAGTCTATTTCCTTTTTCGTAAAATATTATTTCTTCAATACTAAAATATTTTTATTTTATTTTTTTGACTAGACGAGGCGCCAAGATCCATAAGCAAATAAGTTTCTTTCAAAGGTTGCCCAGTTTGCAAGGCTAAGATAGTCTCATTTTTCTAGAAAAAGTTATTTTCAAAAGTGTGTGCAAAATTAATTGATCTCTGCTATCAGTGTTTATGTGAATATGTGATTTATGTGTTTATTATATGCAAGAGTTTATTTGCTTTATGTTTAAGACGAGACGAGAATATTTATTATATGCATGCAATACTTGATTACTTTGCTCTAGTATTTATATACTTTATTGTATGAGACGAGAATTGGAAACCTGTATTTATCATGCGATGCTTGTTTCTGAGTAAAGAACTTTCCTGAGATATTCATGTAGTTATATGTTTATATGTGCATGCGTGGTATAAGTTAATTAATTTGCGCTGAGAGACTACTGAATATTTCTATGAAATATTCACCCTTTCAAATTACAACATTTTGCAGGTTCAAAATTAGAGGAGAGGCGTTGAGTAGTGGCGGCATCAAATTAATTTAGGATTTATTTTGGAATGAATTAAACAGTTTTACTTATTTATGAATATTTTAAAATTCCTTATTTCTTGACATTAATAAGTTTTTTTTGGGATATTATTTCCAAAATTGTGAGACTTACTTTTCCGCATATTTTATCCACTTTTAATTTGCTTGTTGTAAAAAGAAGAAAATATTGTTAGCGTCTCGGGTGATTAGAATTCAGGGCATTATAGGGATTTTCAAATATTTGGTAATCTTACACGATGTTCAGTTAATAATACTCTCTCTGTCCTAAAAAGATAGTCTATTATTCCATTTTCATCCGTCCCAAGAAGATAGTCCACTTACCATATTGAGCCTGCATTTAATTTTTTATTTCAATATATGTCCCTAATTAATTATTGTTATTCAGCTACTTATGCATTAAAATTATTTTAAACAATTAATAAGACATAAAGGTATATTTTAGAAAATAAGGTAAAATTTAATGTTTCAACTATATTAACTATCATTTCTTAATCTATGTTTAAATAATTACTAGACTATCTTTGTGGAACAGAAGGAGTAATATTTAATTAAGACAAGTCAGTATATTAAAGAAAAGATTTCCTCAAGATGTTTATTTTTTAAGCAGATTACAGGGTGCCATCAAGAAAGTTACATATGAGCCTTAGGACCGTCAAGAGTCATCATGTTATTTTAGACCGTCAAGTGTCCTCATGTTTTTTTGACTGTCAGGTGTCCTCATGTTTTCTTAGGCCATCAGGTGCCTTGGGCTCTTTGGTTCCTGTGTTATCCTGGACTGTTAGGTGTGTTATTTTGGACCGTCAGATGTTCTGATGATATTTTGGGCTGTCAGGCCCCCTCTCATGCAAAATTTGGCTCTTATATGGATCTTTCTTTGACAACTTGAAAGAATCTGGGCCCCACGTCTTACATGAAATTCTGTTTACTGTATTGTGAAATATTTCTTTGAAATGTTTCTTTGCAGTATTGTGCTTTATAAACTTGCATGAACCATGTTTATAGTATAATGTTTTCTTCGCATGCACTATCGTATCCTCCATGCAGTATCATATATTTTTCTTAGCATCATATTCACACAAGCACACCCCGCAAATATTCACTCCCCTTTTTTACTATTTTTAGGCAATGGGTTGAGAATTTATAACTGTTTCAATCAAAGGGGTGGATGCTTTGAGCCAAACGCTGCAATGTACGATGGGTGCCTATGGATCATTAAATCAGCTGGGAAAATAGAGATGGAAATGACAATGTATCATACATGAGTTTATGATTCTAGAACAGAATTGACATTTAATTATGAATTTTATAATTGATTACATGTGTATTATGAAGACATGCTTTATGTTTTTGTTTTGTTAAGTACTTATTTTCTTAAGAAAATGTCGATACTGGCTTTGAAATTATTCGTACACTATGTGTTCAATGAGAGTTCGATATTTCTCCCAAATTTATCTAAACAAAGTGAACTTTTTCTCTATATTTTCCAACTTAAAACAGATTATATTTTTAAGTACAAAAATGAGATTATTTTAATAGTGATGGCTTTTTTAAAATTATAAGATAAATAAATTATGAATATCCACCGTGCTGCTGTGCTCGGGAAAAGGCAACCACCTTGGTGCACTTAATTCCAATGTATTATGATGAGAAGATGGCATTATTGATATATAATTATTAGTATGAGAAATTTTAAATATTACGTAAACGATATGGCATGAGGTCTTTTCCTTTAAAAAAAAATCAATAAAAGAAAAAGGTTAGATACGAGCACGGAGAGAGAACTTCTACATCTAAAAGAAGACCCCACCGTAGATTATCAAAAAGTGTCCAAAAAGGGAATGGATATTTTATGAAGGTCATCAATCTTCATGATTTTTGAATACAAGAAGGAAACATTAATATTCGATTTTGGTGGAATTTGAGGAATAAATATAATGATTTAACCTTACTTTGGCCTCCATGGCATAGTAATGCACCATTATGTTATGATTGGGTAGAGTGACAAAGGGGTACCATAGTAATAACTTAAGCTTCTTCTTCATTAAATGTTAATTAATATTTGATGAAGGTAAATATGAGACTGTATGAATGAAAAGGAATTTGAATAAAATTCCTCTTATATATAAGGAGCTCTGCTTAATTATGACAAGATTAGTGAAATCATTATTGGATAAAACCTATACAAATTATCTTGGAATTTATGGTCTGGATGTAATGCTAAAGGTGGAATATGTATAATCCTTTTCTTAATGACTTTGTTCTAAACTTGAAGATGAATCGCAAATGGAAAATTTAATTGTTGAAGATCAAACTTTATGTCATGACAAAAGAAGAAAGTACTATGAAAAAGGAGAATATATGCGACAAAGAAAAAATGAGAATATCAATTTCAAGGTTATATACAAGATAAGATTGATTGATAAATTTTTTTCCTTTTCCTTTCTAGTACATGTATTAGCTAGTATTGAGACAAGACAAATTTCAAATGAAGAAGACGTATATATATTCATTTGGGTAAATCATTGGTAAGAAGTCATTATGGAATTATGAGATATATAAAACATTGGTCACCTTATATTCTTTAAATAAGATGGTTGAGTCCGCTATAGAAGATGTGTAGGTTGGACTATAAGATTACATTGATTATTAGGTTTGATTCACAAGATGAGGGGGAAAAGGTCACTCAAAAGATAGCTACTTTAGTTCATAGTGCAGAAATAATATTTGTATATAGGATTTGGGTATAAGAGATTAAATTGTTCTACCTTGTTATAATATATGAATGGCACTTTTTTTAAGTGATAATGGAACCCTCACGAGATTATATTGAAGTATTCAATCCAAGAGATTAAGATGCCAACTTTCGTGTGCTAGAGGCTAAGTAGCGACACTCATGATGACATGAGCAATATAGAGGCATTCTTTATGCAACTATTTATGACTAGAAATTGATTGGCGGTGGGATTGAAGATTTCATGATTTGGTAATTGCTATTTTAAAGGATATATTTATGCTCTTATCTAATTTCATGCCTGTGGGAAATTTTAAAATGATGATCTCGAAATACTATGGTCTTACCAATTTAACTCGTGAGCAATGGGGATCAAGGTAACATGCCTTAGGATTTCTTCAATAATCCATTGGAAAACGGGAGAGAGAGTTTAACAAATTTCGAGGACAAAATATTTGTAAAGTGCAGTGATTGTAATGCGCCGAAATTTTTAATGTTGTATATAATCTCATCACGTGTAAAAGTATGCAATAACAAAGACATAATAAAATAATAATTCATCAATATATATTTTATAATAAAATAATGGTAATTCTAAAACGTGCTTAACCAGGAGCTTCTTAAAGGTTAAGGGACAAATAGGGTATAGGTATAAGGGTCACTAAGGGTGTTGATGTCAAATTTCAACCTTGACTCAACAAACGAAATTTGTTTACGCGGGAAATTGGTATTTGAAGTTGCTTGAATAACAAATCTTTAAGTTGGGGGAATATGTGTATTTGTAAGAGAGAATAAAGAGGGTAAATACAAAGAAGACAAGGACTGTGAAATTCAAAGAGAAGAATCCCATCTCTAGCATTTTTTCCTCTATTTATAGTAAGCATTTAATCAACTGAGGTTATGCTCCAGCCTTTTGACTAATTGCTGCCTAAACTCTGCATGGGGAAAGTTACCACCGTCTTTATAATCAATGCAGAAGTTTCATGAGCCGCAAGTGATAATGCTTGCATGTGGGTTTGTATGTTGCTACCCAGTTGGCGCTTTTTGGAATCAACGGGAAATGACCTTACGAGCTTAGCAAGCTAGCAAGCTGAATGGTAAAGGCCTGAAATTGGCTAGTCACTGCTAGGTTGTTAGGTCCTTCCAGGTCTTCAGGTTATTGAGCACCTTAGGCACGTGAGGCCTACCATCAAGTTTCGTTGACCTGTTGATCTAACGGTCTAGCGACCACAAAATGCCCTCTCAAGATCACTGTTCCTGGGCTTCAAGGTTAATGGTCCTGAAAGTCTACTAGCTGTTTTCCTTAGGCTTTTGCCGCCTAAAATTAGGCTCTTTGAATTTCAAAACTCTTAGCCATAATTATTCTACCATGTGGCAATCGCTTAGTGGAATGGCGCATGTTGAGAACCATAGGCAGTAATCATTAATTTGATTGGCATCCCTTAGCTTACTGAGAAGACACATGTCCGCCATTTTCTCTCTCCTCTAGTACTATTTATACCCTCTATCTCACCCCTATTCCTCATTTACTTTCTATCGACACTTTCAATTTTACTTTGAAATTCCTCTACAAATTTTCAACAAATTCTTTTTGCAATCTTTCTTTGTTCCCGCAATTCATTAGAAAGCTCGCAATCACTAGTTGCAGTTTTGCGAGAACTCCTACAATAGGTAGCCCACTTGTCACACCCTGTTATACTATGAATTCTAATGAGTTGTTTACATTTATGTACAAAACTAATGAATTGGTTAATTTTCAAAGAAAAATTGGAATATTCTCATAGAGTTTCATAACTTTTCTTTATGTTGGAAAAGTCGAAGAGATTTCATAGTTGAAATTTCGAATTCCTTAGCAAATTTGAGATTACATGCAAGCCTACATGTCATTACATCCATCAAGACATCAAGAGATAGCGTTGATCTTTTATCTCTTCATCTATTTTTCATACACAACCGTTTTGAATCATCAAAAATATAGTGTAAAGAACGCACAAGCAGTTATGTAATAAGTAAACTTTTATTACTAAACTTGCTGAGTCATGGGATAGAAAGCCTTTACATTGATATTATCTCTTCCCATTACTACAAAAGTTACTCTTTCACCTTTATATTACATGCCAAGTTTTCCGTGTATATATGTATATACCTATACTTATTTTGATTCTTATGGTTATCATCTCCTTGTTAGGCTACTATATTAAGAAAAGAACATCGGTCTGTTCGTCATAAACTTGTCATGGTAAAGGTAAGCATGAGTGTAAGCACGAAAGACATTAAGTTCATAGGTTGTCCCCAAATACATTAAGAAGCACGAGGCATCTTCGTAGTAACTTCATAAGTCTGTTTCTACTACATGCCAGATCCTACTTCCATCCGAGGACATGTTCTAGCTTTCGGCTTGCCTCTCGTAGACTTTGTGGTTGAATGTTTATGTAAAATATGTGCGTGATCCATAAGTGTATGGGTCAAACAAGTAATAAAGTGGATTACGAGTCCGGGTTGTCGTCCCACGAGGAAAGATTTAAGTATTGAAAACTCAACTCACGCTCTAGTTGAAACAAAGGAAATTTGGATATGTTTGTTTTAAAAGAAAATAAATAAATAAAAGTAAAAACTAATAGAATAAGTAATTAAGAATGGCAAAAGTGATTAAGAAAGATTCTTCAAGAATTTTACGAACTTGGGATTTACAACTTCACCACCATTGGCTCCCCCAGCCATCCGTCCATTGATTCAACAAAAACTAATCCTAGTTAATGATCGAGTCTCACGTAATTAATCAATTACCCCTTTTGAAGCTAGTTAATCCTACTCAATAAGGCCCCCTCACCTATCTCTAAGTGAGTGCATTAACAACCCTCTTAAGTGTATTAATAACAAGAAACTCATGCAAATATCCCTGAAGTTCAATTTACGTGGCCGCACTAACCATAAGCAAATCTCTTTGTCTTGTCCAAATTAATGTCCCTCATCGCCTAATCTAATTCATGTATTTCTCTCTCGAGTTCAACACAAACCAATAAATATTCACAAATTTGCGCGCCAAATAATTGAAAGTCATACAAAACAACGATAAAGAATTAACTAGAAATCAATTTTTAGATATTGAATCAACAAAATTGTTCGTCCCACAAAAATAAGTTTAGCTTCTCATAGAATTAATAAAAATAAGCACAAAAGAGTAGGAATCCATCACCGGGTTTTGATGAAAAAAGATGGAGATGAAGAATTCTTGTAGCAATATTATTCGAATCAAATCTTCAACTAAAAACCGAACTAAACTTCAATAATATTCTCAAAGAAAATAAGTATTGTAATGTATATGGGGTGTATCTGAATGTGCTAGGCTAGAACCTTTTTTATAAGGTCTAAAAAACCCCTAAGAAAAGGATAAAATTCATATCCAAGTTTTACCGTAAAAAAAATTCTAGAAAAACTCAAAAATTAGGAAAAATTGGGATTTAAGCGCATATAGGGGCCATGCGGCTGCACAGTATAACCATGCGGCGACATGGCTATTGTTGCTGGATTCTGGTGCGCTGGTGCGGGTGCATGGTCAAGCGGTGCATCCTGTCTATGGGTCCTGCCAATCTGTCGTTCTGTGGCTGCTCGGATGCTACAGTATGGTCCATCTGTGTGGCCACAAAGATTTAAATTTTCATTTCTTTTTATTTCTTTTCCTTTCCTTTCGGCCCTTCAAGTTTGGTTCATCAAATTCTTGGCTCCCAAGCTCCATAATGCTTGTAAAACACACCAGAAATTCATTCATTTTGAGTTTTCCCTTAATCCTATAAAAAATAAACAAATCAAACATAATTAATCATTTTAATCTAATAAAACACATCTCTGTTATGGAGGAATCAAATAATATAATTAAACGCCTATCATTGAACATCTACAAAATGGTAAGAAACAAAATGAGTAAAATGTGCGCAGTAAGTAACGAAATCTTTTATTTCGCCTCTTTATTAAAAGAAATCCTTTTAATCACAAGTTTAAGAAAGCATAAAACGCACAACCCTTTGAATTTACAAGAGGGCCTAATCACTAGTTAGGTTACTACTCATAGCGAATTCATAATATCCATTGCCAATTCTATCATGGCTCTCCATACTTAAGTGGATCCACATAAAAATGCCGGTTGTCCCCAACTAGAATCTAAAGCAAAGAGCAATATAAATACAAAGCAATACTATACTAATCATCACCTACCATGGAATCATTAGATAGCTTCTAGTATAGAAACAAAATAAAGCAGAGCCAATACAAGACGGGTAGAGTATCAACTAGTGATTCAAATGCAATAAATCAATTTGTTCTTTTTTCTATCTTAGTATGCACCAAAATGCATGTTCTTTTTAAAAATCATGAGTGCTTAGGGGAATCAAAATATTTGTTACTACCTTTTTGCTTTGTTTTCTCCAAAGATTCTTTAACAATGCTAGGTGGAAAAGTGCCTTCAAAATATTGATATTTCCTAATCAAAATGGTCTTTTAAGTGGGGATCCTAAATATATGTAGAGGGCATTATTTCAAGTGTAAAGAGAGTGTTTTTGGGAGTTTTACTTGGTATTCTATGGCCTCCCCTATTTATGGACGAATTTCTTAGTTGTTTTGGAGAAAAATCTTGAGTTCCACCCATGAAAATTTGGCCAATTGTCCCTAGATAATTTTGAGATTGGCCAATAGAAGTGAATCTAATTGAAAGTTTGAGAAACTTTTACCAACAAAGTATGCCAAGTGTCTCCTAAGTGTTATTCATGTGAGTATTTTCCAAGTATCTCTTTATAGATCATTTATTTATTGCTCATAGAGTCCTCCTACTCAATGTGATTCTACAATTGGTTTATTATCTTTTTGAATCATACTAATCAAACCCCACATTTTTGTTTTAGGCATCGTTTGAGTAAAATTTACTAACCGATTGCTATCATTGATGTAACTCGAGAAATGATTCAATCATTATCCAAAAATACAACTATGGCATTCTTGAAATTTTGTAGAACGCTACAATCTAGCACCCTTAAAAGAATTTCGCCCTCAAAATTCAAAACCTGCTGTAAATAGTTTGGGATATTGTTTCTTCATTTCATCCTCCCATTCTTATGTTCCTTCTTCCAAGACTTTACTTTACCATAATACGCGAACGAGAGGTGCTTCTTTGTTGCGTAATCTTTTCATTTCGTGCATTAAGATCTTTACGGGCCGTTCTTCTAAAGTCAAGTTAGGTTGTATGTTAGAAGAAGTCTCTGAAAGAACATGGGAAGGATCAGGTAGACATTTCCTTAGTGTTGAGATATGGAACACATGATGGATTTGATTTATTATTTCTGATAATTTCAATTCATATGCGACTTCTCCAATCCTTTTTGTTGTTTCAAAAGGTCCAATGTAATGAGGAGTTAGTTTATCTTATTTTCCAAAGTGTAAGAGTTGCTTTATCGGGGATATTTTGATAAATACTTGATTCGCAATCTCAAGTTCCAATGGCCGTCGCCTTTGATCAGCGTAACTTTTCTGATGGTCTTGTACAGCCTTCAGTTTTTCCTTGATCTTCTCCATTACTTTAATCACTTCTTCCATTGTCTCTGAATTGATTATTTTCTTTTCCCCAGGACGACCTACATTTTCTCTCATATGCCTTGTGTAGTGCCATCTAGATTGAGGAATGATAACTATTGTTGTCTGAAAATTCAGCCAATCTGAAAATTCAGCCAAAGTAAGTAATGATCCTATTTTTGTGGGAACTCTAAGGCACACGTTCGGAGCATGTCTTCAAGGGTTTGGATAGTACGTTCAGATTGACCAACGGTCTAGGAATGAAAGGAAGGACTAAAATTTTGTCGTGTCCCTAAGCTTTGGTGAACTTCTTTCCAAAATCGCGGTAAGAACAGTAGATCTTGATCAGAGGCATAGAAACTGGAATACCATGTAATCTAACTATCTCTGAAATATATATATCTCAGCAATTTGTTCTATTTGAAAAGTAATCTTAATGGGAATGAGGTGTTCTGACTTTTTTAGTCGGTTCGTGATTACCCATATGGCATTATATCCTTTGGCAACTCTAGGTAATCCACTAACAAAGTCCGTTGTTATTTTATCCCATTTCCATTTTGGAAATTTCTAATGGCAGTAGTGTTCTGGCTGGCTGTTGGACTTATGCTTTTACTTGTTGACAAATAAGGCATTTAGCTACAGACACTGCAATATGCCTTTTCATGTCTGGCACCAATATAATTTCTTTATGTCATGATACATCTTTCTAGAACCAGGGTGCATAGTATATGGTGTGCTATGTGCCACTTTCAAAATACATTCCTATAGATCCCCAGCTTCTGGTACATAAATCCTATCTTTGTACCTTAATAGTCCTTGACTTGATATATTATAAGGAGATTCTTTTCCACTTGTTAAGTTATCTCGGATCTTCCTAGCAAATTCATTGATCTTTTGTCCTTTTTTATTTGATCTGTTAGCATTGGTTCTACAATCATTGCTCTTAGTTTGGCATCTCCATTTGGTAAGAATTCAAAGCCAAACTTCTCAATTTCATTTTGTAACTCCTAAGGCCTCTTTTCACTTTTGATGGCTTTTTGACTTGAGGCATCGGCTACTACATTTGCCTTTCCTGGTTGTTAATTGATTATGCAATCATAGTCTTTTACTAATCCAAGCCAACTTTGCTTCCGTATATTCAATTCTTTTTGAGTGAAGAAATATTTTAGACTTTTATGATCAATATAAATCTCACATTTCACTCCATAGAGATAGTGTCGCCAAATTTTCAAGGCAAACACTATAGCGGCTAACTCTAAGTCACAGGTAGGATAGTTCTTTTCATAAGGCTTTAACTGCCTAGATGCATAAGCCACAACTTTATCATTTTGCATTAGCATGCATCCGAGTCCATACTTGGGTGTATCACTATAAATAACAAACTTATCACCTTTTTTAGGAATTGTGATGATACGTGTTGTGGTACGCCGCCTTTTTAACTCATCAAAGCTTCTTTCACAATCCTCAGTCTATCTAAATTGTACATTTTTTTCGTTAACCGTGTAAAGGGAATTGTAATTTTTGAGAAGTCCTTAATAAATCTCCAATAATACCGAGCCAATCCTAAGAAACTTCGCACTTCCATGGGGGTTGCGGGTTGTGGCCAATTAATCACAGCCTCAATGTTACTTGGGTCAACTGATATTCCCCTTTGATCCATGACATGGCCAATGAAAATTACTTTCTCGGTTTAAAATTCACATTTTGAAAATTTGACGAATAATCATTTTTCTCTTAAAGTTTGCAAAACTAGATGTAAATTCTTGGTGTGTTCCTCCTGAGACCTTGAGTAGATTAATATATCTTTGATAAGCACGATCACAAATTTATCCAAATAATCCTTGAACACTTAGTTCATAAGATCCTTAAAGGGTGCAGGACCACTGGTCACACCAAATGGCATAAACAAAAATTCAAAACGCCCATATTTTGTACTAATGACTGGCATGGGGATGTCTTCCTCCTTTATCTTTAATTGGTAATATCTAAATCGCAAGTCTATTTTGGAAAAAATCACTAACCCTCTAAATTGATCTAATAAATCATCAATGCATGGAAGAGGGTATTTATTCTTTATCGTGACCTTATTCAATCCTCAATAATCGATACACATTTGCATAGATCCATCTCCCTTTTTTACAAATAGAATAGGTGCATCCAAGGGCATGTGCTAGGTTAGATAAATCTATTGTTAAGTAATTCAACTAGTTGAGTTCGAAGTTCCTTCCGTTCAGAAGGTGACATGCGGTAAGGGAATTTAGATATTGGCTTAGTACTAGGATATACATCAATACTGAATTTGACCTCACGATCTTCTTGAGATTGAAATAGGATTCTCAGCCTTAATTTGATGTAAACTAACCCAGAAACCCAAATGGCCTTATTTTAATAGATTGTGGAAATGAAAGGCTGAGATTATTATTCAAGTACTTTTTAAAGGCCTAAAGAATGGTATAGGGTTCTTCTCCAGAAATTTTAAGGTTCAAGCTCGACAATCAATGATCACCCCATGCCTAGATAACTAATCTATTCCCAATATGATATCAAAGTCCATGAAGTCAAAGAGGATCAAATTTGTCAGATATATGCCATTTCCTATTTGGATCATGGCATTAGGCATATAATCCTTTGCCACATAGGTTATCCGTGAAGGTAGTTTAACACTCATTTCTAATGACATAGGAAGTATTTCAAATTTTGCATCTTGGGCAACACTATAAGAAATGAATGAATGTGTAGCACCAGAATTAAATAAAGTGTATACAGGTCTACCATAAACATAGGTCATATTTGTAATGACATCACTGCTATTGATGGCATCGGGTGGAACCATAGAAAAAACTATGCCTGTAGGATTATCGGGCTTTGGGTTAGTTGGGCAATCTTTAACTATATGTCCTTCCTTGGCACACTCGTAGCATAGCCCCAACTTTTTTCGGTATGGGCCAATATGCATCTTATTGGACATTGGACATCACGGTTGATTAGTTCTTGTTGGCTCTCCTTGGGTTTTTGACTTTTTGGTATTGGCTTAGTTCTTAAAATCCCTATATGATCTCTTATTTCCTTTATTCCCATTCTTTCTTGAAGAGTTCCATTTCTGATTGGTATTTGAACTTTTAGAGTAGTGGGCTCGATTCTCTTTAGCCCAAAGAATTTTTTATTCAACTTGTTTTGAGAGTAGTACCGGATCCACAATAGCAGCAAAGTTCAACCATTGAATTCCTGACATTAATACATCCTTAGCCAACTCGGGCTTGAGACCTTTGATAAATCGACTTATTTTTAATTCCATAGTCCCCAACATGTGAGTTGTAAATCTAGATGACTCCTCGAATTTTTGAACATATTCTGACACCGTCATTTAATTCTATTTAAGATGGATAAATTCATTTTAACTTCTGATTCCTTGCAGCAGTAGAAAAAATATTTGGTGCAGAACTTATCACGAAATTCTTCCCAAGCCGTCTCCTCACTTTCTCCTATACTTATTAAATTGTCCAACCAATAGCCTGCACTTCCTCTTAACATATAGGTAGCGCAATTTACTTTTTCATGATCATGGATATGAGCATATAAGAACATTCTTTCAATTGTCTTGATCCAATTCCCTGCTTCTATTGGACTTTTAGCCTCTTCAAAGATTGGAGGTTTAAGTCGATGAAATCACTCTGTTGCATCATTTTTATCATGTTTATTTTGGGATAATTTCCCATTTGAGTTTTGCTGGAGTAATAGATCAATTTGCCGGGCTTGCTGATTCACAATTGAGCCAATTGTTCTAGGGTATTGTTGGTATTCTCGTCTTGAGACATGTTTCTATAGTTGTCCATAAATTTAAAGAAAGGCTCAAAATTTTGCACTATAGACTATTTAGCCATCTAATTCTAACCAAATCATCTTTGCTAAATTTCTTAAATATCATAGGCAAAACCTATGATTTTCATAGGATGGTTATCCATCCATTTCTTTAATTTCCAAAAAGTATACCTCAATAGAAATGGGAAATTTGACAATCATACACTATTTAATAGCAAGATATATGGAAAACAAGTTCAGTCCATGTACGAGTGGATGTTATCATGTGGTCAAAGGCTAAAGGGAGCTAGGAGTTTATTACAAGATTAATGCTCCAATTTTATAGGTCAAGTTCAAGTAAAAGGAGCATTGAAAACTGGGTTTGATTTAGATGCCAAATGGTCAAAAGAAATCCTTTTGATTGAAATATAAGGTCAACCATGTGAAAGAAATAGAATTCGATGCTTAAAAGAGCATAAAATAAGTTTTTTGGATCGATCTAGAACAAATCAGGAAGTTTAAAAACTTGTTTACACACTTGTGAAATTTAAATTATTAACTTTGGAGTCATTTTGAAGCTTGAGGATTGTTTGAAATGCCTTTTAAAGTTTCTAGACTCATTGGAAAAAAATTTGAGAAAAAAGGACCAAGGTGTAAGAAAAATTAAAATTGGGGACCAAAATGAACAATGCTAAAAAAAGGCCGCTCTAGACTGTGGAATGCATTCCGCGGTCTAGCCGTAACCTAATAATTTTTCTATTGCCCGCGGGTAGACCGTGGGGAATCCTGAAAAGGCCAAGTTTTATTGTTTGAGCCCTTTTTTGTCCACTTTTTCTTGTTTTTCTTGAGTTTATTTTGATTTCAAGGAATTCTCTACTCTGAATAGAGACAATATGATATCTGTTAAGGTTATCTTGACACTTGAAACGAAATCAAAAACTATCATTTTTCTCTCCCATTCTCCTTACCTTCATTGAAATTGGTGGAGTTTTCAATAGTTGATTTCTTGCTAACTTGCTTCTATAGCTCGGGTTCTTTCTTCTACTATTTGTAGAGTTCATTTTCTTGCCCAATTTCAAGACCAACCCCCTTAATTTAACATTCTAAGGGAGGACTAATCAGTATCAAAATACAAAGGAATATCACCTCACTTAACTTCTATTTCCCATGACCTTTTTACCATGTAACTAATAGATGTAACCTTTAGTTAAAAGCTAGATAAAGGTGTACAAATTACTTATAAACTTACTATATAGTCACTTACAAGAAAATTGTAGAATGTCCTGCGTGAAGTAGGATATGTATGTAGTGGCCCGCGGAACGCTGCTCTGATACTACTCTTCTCACGCCCCATTATACTATAAATTTTAATGAGTTGTTTACATTTATTAATGAAAGCTTTCATTATTTTTTTTAATACTAGTAATGAGGGACGAGACGTGTAAAACTAATGAATTGGTTAATATTCAAAGAAAAATTGGAATATTCCCATATAGTTTCATAACTTCTCTTTATGTTGGAAAAGTCGAAGAGATTTTAGAGATAAACTTTTGAACTCCTTAGCAAATGTGAGATCACTTGTAGCCCATCATGTCATTACATCCATCAAGAAATAACATTGATCTTTTATCTCTTCATTTATATATATACACACATATATATGGAAAGGGCTTCATTTCAAGTGCAAAGAGAGTGTTTTTGGGAGTTTTATTTGGAGGTCTATGGCCTCCCCTATTTATCAATGAATTTCTTGGTTGTTTTGGAGAAAAATCTTGAGTTCCACCCATGTAAATCTGGCCAATTGTCCCTAGATAATTTTGGGAATAGCTAATAGGAGTGATCCCAATTAGAAGTTTGAGAAATTTTTGCCGATAAGGTATGCCAAGTGTCTCCTAAGTTTTACTTATGTGATTATATTCCAAGTGTCCAAGTGTCTCTTTATAGACCATTCATTTATTGCTCATGGAGTCCTCCTACTCAATGTGATTCTACAATTGGGGTATTATGTTTTTGGATTATACTAATCAGACCCCACATTTTTTGTTTTCGGCATTCTTTGAGCAAAATTTACTAAGCAATTGCTACAGTTGATGTAACCTGAGAAATGATTCAATCATCATCCAAAAATACAACTATGGCATTCTTGAAATTTTGTGGAAAGTTACACTACTTTTGCCATTTTTTTGGGATTCTTTTTAGAGGTTACCATGAAATTTCGCCTGCTTGAGAATTTATAGTTGTGTCAGACGGATAATAGAGAGGATTCCCAATCTGGTAGTAGGAGATAAGAGGAGTTCAAGAGAAGCTTGAGTGGTCTAGTGAGAAGGAGAGGGCTGACTCAAGGGGTGTAGCTGTCTAAGTTGATTGGACGAGTAAGGAAAGTGATGAGGATGAAAGATATGATGAGGCAGGGCTAGCTCCAATGGCCGACCTCTGGTAGCAGTGGTGTGTGAGAAAGACTTGCCGTGAGTGTATAAACACATCCCATCAAAGGTCATGAGGAGAAGCGGGCTTATTGCCCTCCAGGGGTTGTGTGTAGCAAACAAGAAAATATTCAATGCCGAGTTTCAGTTTCCACTTCCATGGCTTATGACTCGGCTATTGAGGTACTGGAGAGTTACCTCCTCACAAATCTTTCCAATTGGGGTCTTCGTCTTTTAGCAACACACAGTATATTTGTACTCCAACCCTGAAGACTTTAATTTATACTACATATTGAAGTCCTTGTCTAGGGGCAAGGGATAGCTCTATATAGTGGCATACCCCAAAGCTGGAACTCTAGAGCTTTTGGGGGAACCTATTGAAGGGGGTCTCAGAGTCACCCTCAAATTGAAAAGAGAGCTGGTTCTGGGTGGTAGTTGAGCGGAGGACCCCGCCAATTCCATAATTTCAAGATATGAGGAAACAAGTATCCCAATGAGCTACATGATACCCAGTAAGTAGCCCCCAAGTACATGTTTTATTAGAGCTAGCGAGCTAATGCTTAACTTTGTTTCCTTTCATGTCAGGCACAAGTTGAGGTCAATTGCTATCCTCAGCATTCAAGAAAGATGCCAAAGCGGTCATCAGGGTTAAAAGACCAAGACTGTCACGTCACCGACCTGACAAATGAAGACTTTCTGATCAGCACTAGTTTGTTAGTCCACAAACTGATCACATTTCCATTGACCCTAACAATTGTAGGCTGTCTTTTTCCTTTTTATCTTTTTGAGTGACCTCTATTTGTTATTTCTCATTGACCTGACACTTGGTATTTTAAAGGAAAAAATCCTTTCCAAGGGCTAGAAGCAAGCAATTCATGAGATAGAGAAGAAGTGCGCACAAAAAATGAAGACAGCTGAGTAGATGGCCAAGGTCATGAAGAAAAAGGAGTAAAAGAAGAGGTTAAAGGATGAGACGGTCACTGGGAAGAGACCACCACTTAATAGGGATATCGTTATCTCTGAGCCCTTGTCAAAGCGTCAACAAGTGATCAACAGCCTCTCACCTCCTTACTTTGCGTTTGCCTCCTAAGCTCTAAATGCAACTGGGGCTGGGTAGCCTGACAAAGAGAAAGCCCCTTTGCATCTGATCTCTGAGGACCTCCACAGCCCGCGCCTTTTCACTCTACGTCTGCCTCCCAAACTCTAAATTGAACTGGGGGCTAGGCAACCTGATAAAGGAAAGGCTCCTCTGGATCTGATCGTTGAGGACCTCTACCTTCGTATTGACCCAACCCGCCACACTATGTTGGAGAAGGTGCAAATAAAAAAGTCCAAGGCTCTACTCGGCTTCAACTTAGCCAAAAAGTCTGTCCAGTGTGCACTCAAAGGTATGCCCGAGAACCTCTCTGATGCTCTGGGCAACGTTGCTAGGGGTTGGTCAAAGAAGTGAGAGAGCTACACCACTTCATTCTCAACAGCAGAGTTCTTTTATGCTAGTGCTGTAATGCGAGCTCACTCTACCATCCTTGACTGGCACATAATGGCTTATATGCATATGATCTTTGAGGACAAAAATAGGTTCATGGAAGAGGCGATCAAGATGGCTAAGGTGAAGGATGAGGCTGAACTGGCCCTACGGGAGTAGAAGCAGGATCTGGCCATCTGTAAGGATGAGGCAGTTCATTTGAGGGTCAAACTTGAGGCCTTTAAGAAGAAGATTGAGTAGCTAGAGAGCTCATTGGTGACTAAGACGTCAAATCATGAGTAGCCTGTAAAGGAATTGGAGAGACATGGGTGAGACACGGGTGTCGGGCTTCTCCTCCTCTGTCTCCTTTCTCTTAGTTGTAGAGGTTCTGATGACCTTGGCCTTTTAGGACCTTGCTAGGTTTGAGGTCCCAACTGTGTGAAATATGTTGCCTTCCCCTTCATTCTTAGATGGAGTTGGTACGCCTCGTGTACTAAAGGTCGGTTGACTAGAGCCTTGAGTAGGAGCAAGACTCAACCTTCTTTTTACGTGTTCTCTTAGAAGATTGGCCTCTGTTGGAGATCTTTTGACATAATCCACCCGCCAGAAAGAGTTCTTCTAGAAGTATCATGCTGTGTTTTGTAGGGAAACCGATAGGTTTTATATTTTTTACAATCTCTGACCGATGGGTTTTATATTTTTTACAATCTCTGACTTTTTAGGCGAGGGCCACCATTTACCATTGCAGGGATTTTGTTTCCAATTCAGGGGCAGATCACGAGGGTCCAGTGCCTGCAGTGTTTCTCTGCCTCCTTTTGAATTTAGGAGGCAATCCTACGTCACTCATTCTTGTTTTCTAGCTTTGTGAGTGCCTTTAGCTCATCTTTTCTTACCGTATAGCTTCCCATGAACAGTGCCAATTTGTTGAAGTTAAATTTCAACCTTGACTCAACAAATGAAATTTTTTCATATGGAAAATTTTTATTTGAAGTTGCTCGAATAATAAATGTTTAAGTTGGAAGAATCTGTGTACTTATGTGAGAGAATAAAGAGAGTAAATATGAAGAAGGCAAGAATTGTGAAATTCAGAGAAATGAATACCATTTCTAGCATTTTCCCTCTATTTATAGTACGTATTTGCATGAATTCAATGATTACAAGCATTTAATACTAGCCAACAAGGGATGTGTGTAAGTCTAATCAAATATGGCTATGGTTCAGCATTTTGACTAATTGCTGCGTAAGCTCTGTATGGAGAAGGTGGGCACTACCTTTATAATAAATGCAGAAGTCCCATCAGCCGCAAGTGATAAGGCTTGAGCTTGGGTTTGCAAGTTGATGTCCAGCTGGCGCTTTTGAGAATCAACGGGAAATGACCTCACTAGCTTAGCAACCTAGCGAGCTGAATGGTAAGGGCCTGGAATTGGCTAGTTACTGCCTGTTCGTTAGGTCATTGGGTCCTTCCAGATTTTTAGGTCGTTGAGTACAACAGGGCACGTGGAGCCCACCATTTAGTTTTGTTGAACTATTGACTTGATGACCTAGTGACCACAAAGGGTTAATCTGAACAGTCGTCTAGCTATAAATAGAGCTCTTCTGAGAAAGATCTCTGCCTAAAGTCCTTAAGAAAACTTGCATCAAAAGCTAATGATTGTAAGTTTCTAAAAATAATTGCTATGAATTATATATACGCCAGTATAACACTTAGTAAACACCCCTTTTACTAAGAAGGCAGTTCAAGTTCAGGTAATGATAAGTGCAATTTTACACTTATCTTAGGCTATTAAAACTAGACTTTTATCATTTGTTTTCTTCGATTTTCTACTTAATTTATTTATTTTAGGATTAAACACATTATTAAACGATTAGTGAAGAAATGAAGAAAAAAGGATCAATTCTGCCCACTTTTGAAATCATGGAGTCAAGATTCCTATGTTGAAAGCTTGAGAGGACTAGATGGGATGAAATCAAGAGTTACTGAGCTGAAGTTGCAATTTCTAAATGACTAAAGCTAAAGAGCAAAGGAACATCAATGGTTGCAATGCAATTTTCTTTTTAAAAAAATAAAAATAAAAAGAAAGAAAAACATATGACTTCTAAATGTCTTATACATGCAAATTAGGCCTAGGGCCCAACTAGCATGCAATTATAAAATAAAATTGAAAGGAGGGAGCCGTGTGCGGGGGTGTGAAGTTTGTCGTGGAGGGGGAAGCCAAGAGACATACAGTGTTCGTGTAGCTATCGTCGAGAGGAAGATAAATACGTGGAATATATCATAGATTCATTCCCTACGGATTTTGAATTTCAATCTTTATTGTTGTTTCCTTTTTCTCAACATGATAGACTAGCAGGTTGTGTTAAGATTATGACAAAACTATTGTTGACAATTATTTATTTTTAAAAAATTGCTCATTTTTATTATTTACTATTGGGTTAACTTTTTATTATTCCCTTATATGTCTGTTTTAATGCTTGATCATCATTAATTTGTGTTTGTGATTTATATTGCTTTCTAAGATTCGATATAAATTGGGGCATGGTAATAAATAACATAAAGTCCTATATTGATTGTCTTTGTCAATAAGCCTTATAAAGTCACTATATGATGCTCTTTGTGATTTAATGCATATTTATGTGTTCACAATTTAATTAGAGATAACTAAGTTCACATGTAGGTATATGATCAATTGACCATCTAGAGGCCTTTGATCAATATTGGATCATCAGTTTTTAACCTAGGAAATATTCTTGTTATTGTTGATTGTTTGTTATTGTTTTAATTGACATCCTATAATTTGATCAAGTTTTGGATAGTATAGGGATTCGTGTCACGACTGAGAGGCGGATATGGCTCTAGCTCAAATACCAAACAACATTAAGTCCTACGGAAGATATAATTCTATGCTTAGTGCACCTTTTGTGATGTTCTAGTTTATTTCTTGTGTTTTTATATGTTCTTATTCGCCACAGATACATAGGTGTCTTATAAGTTTAAAAAAAATAAGGTTTGATTTCTATCAAGAGAGTAATTGACACATAAGGAACATCGATTGTTAACATACCATGAGAATTGTTTGAAAACGAGTAATATATCATTAGATTCCCATGTTAACTTCGACTGTCAGGTGTCCTCAAGTTAATTTGGACCATCAAGTGTCGTCATTAGAGGAAATTAGGCCCTGTACCATCATTTTAAACCTATTGGGATATTTATGGTTAATTTTACATAATTGCATATTTACACCAAGCTGCTGGTTTTTTGCCTGCTGGTTTTTTGCCTACTGTATTTTTCCTTTTTTTAATTAGCTTATTTATTTCATTATTTTCAGTAACTGCACAAATGGAAAACCATTTAAGGGTGTCATGAATAAAGTAACTACACGACAGTTTTTTGATTGATTATCTTTTGATATATATTTTTTTAATTTTAATTTATTTTAGTGCATTGATAGTTTCATCTATTGTTCATTTCGAGTTCAAAAGAAGATCCTTTTTTTTCATTGTCTAAGAGACGTATAGCTTCACTGAGATTTTTCAATCTATTAAAGCTACAATTAATTGGGGGATTGCACAGTGATCTCACTTTCGGTGAGTATCATAGGCATATCTTGAGTAATTTGTGAACAATTACAAGTGTCAGGCAGATTAATGCAAGTCATACAAGTGGTGATGGAAAGAGCAAAAATTTAGTGAGCAAGTGTCAGGCAGATTAATGCAAGTCATACAAGTGGTGATGGAAAGAGCAAAAAATTAGTGAAGTATGTCGTGTATCAATATAATAATAGTTTCTATGAGTAATTGTTCAAGATACTATCATCCTACTCTCTCCCTTTCTCTCTGTATTGGGTGTAAACGTATTTTCTTGATCTAGGTGCGAAACTCTTTGTTGATTGGTATGATTCATTGTTTCCAAGTTTTGGTGAGATGAGTTACTATAAAGTTATAAAGTTTTGGTTAGTTTGCAATACATATTGTGAGGGAGAGAATACTATTTATAAATAACTCAATGTTTCACCTGAGGAAATCCACTATTCTATAGCCAATTTTATAGTTTGGAAAGCTTTTTATCTATATGTCCTAGTGTTTTGGGACGTGTATGGTGCTGTTATAGGAGCTTATGAGGTAGCAGTGGCAGGGCACATCGGGAAGAAATTGTGGAAGCAATGGCAATTCGGCAAGGCCTTCACTATGCTCTGAACTTGAATATACAGCTTCAAGAAGTGAGAACAGATGTCGTTAACAGCATACATGGTTTGAGGGATGTAACTCAAAGGGATGACAAGGCTCCTCTATTTACACAGCTTTGAATGCTTTTTAATTCTTTAAATTATGGTTTATGCATTTATATTCTGCGTAGGTAAAAATAAAGTGGCGCATTTATTAGCATCAGTTGCAGTAGGATCCCCAGTAGATAATTACTGGTTTGATTGTATGCCAACTTTTCTTTCCCCACTTATCAGTGGGGCTTTGGATGAATGAAAGTATATGTTTTTTCAAAAAAAAAAAGGTATATGTGGATTATTCATGTTTAGTGATATATATAATCTTGCATTGTTAATTGTTTGTACTACAAAAGTATTTGAGATATGGAACTGCCTCTTGAAGTGGGATTTTTATGGATAAGAGAGGTAACGAAGTCATTCTGCTTAGAGATAAAGTAATATATATACTCTTGCATTGTTAATTGTTTTTACTACAAAAATATTTGAGATATGGAACTGCATCTTGAAGTGGCATTTTGGTGGATAAGAGGTAATGAAGTCATTCTGCTTAGAGATATCTTAAGCTCTAAAAATATTTAAAAACTCATTTCTGGTTCAGTGTTGAGATGCCTTGTATTTTCTGGATTATGATCATTTCTCAAGTTTAGTATACTCCCTCTGCTAGTTGTCTATTCCGAGTGTTTTTTTTAAAGGGTCCATTTCGAATTGTTGCAGCTCTTTCCTGAACAAACGTTTACTTGTAAGAATTAATGGTGTATCTAACCGTGTGGTTAGAATTGGAACTGAAGTTGGTTGCCGATGTTGGAATTGTTGGAGCTCCAAATGTTGGGAAAAGTACATATCTTAGTGTTATAAGTGCTGCTTAGCCAACCATAACAAACTCTCCCTTTATGACTTTAGCATAAATATTTAGGTGCATAATACCTGAAAAGAGGTATACACATACAGTATTAGTGGATGTTAGTTAATTAAAATATAATACATCACTGGGCGGTGGTGAATTCTTAAAGAATGGATCATTAATGATATAACCAATTCCTGATGCAACCGGGAAAAGATGAGAATCTATATATATATATATATATATATATATATATTGGAGTAATATTCTGAATAGCAGCCATATTCAGCTGATATTTTCTTTTTCCGGATCTTGCAATGTGAATGCAGTTGGATTGATTAATTTCATTTTTTCTAGTTATAACTAACTGTTGTAGCTACTATTTTTTTTATTGTAATTAGGAAGGAGCGTTCATAGTGTGTAGAGGTTTTTGGCACAAAGGGAGAGTTATAGCGAAATCAAACGGGAACGTTTTTTTTCTAAATTGAAATTTGTTTTCACTAACAAACACATTATGATGTTTCGCAAATCGTACTATGGGGCATTATTGGAGACTAACATTATCAAACTTAATCTATAGTTAATTCACAAAGTTCTTCCTAGGGAAATAAACTTTGGAGGAAATAATGAAATGTAGTTTGATTTTGATGGAAAAGGCGCGGTTTTCAGTAATAGAGTTTTGTTTAGTAACTGGCTTACGCTATATTGGAAGTATTAATCACATGGAGTTGTGGCCAAACTTCAAATCTTTGAAGTTTGATTATTTTAATAGGTATCAATGTGTTGATAGACTCTGTAGCACAAGTACTTAAATCAAAAAAAGTTCTTGATGACTGAGATCAGGTTGACATTGGTATTTTGTATGTTTTAGTTACGATGATGGTCATGTCTTATTGCTATAGAAGAGCATATGATCATTTTATGGTTGTCTTAGACTCTGATCAGTGGGATGAGTATACTTGGGATAGAGATGTATTTATGTTTACTCTGAAGAAACTTAAACAGGGGTTGCGTAATAGGTCGTCGATTAAAGAGGGAAATGCTAGGCCCTATGTCAGTTATAAGGTCGGGGGTTTTCTAGTTGTCCTCCAGGCTTGGATTTATGAGACGTTGCCAGAATTACAAGGGATGTGGCACACCAAAATTGGTAATGGTTACCCAAGAATGTTGAACTGGTCATCTAATGTTGTTGAGCTGAACGAAGAGAATAACTTAGAAAAAGGTTTTTTCAATTGTGCCTAGGTTTGTATTTGGTGCTTGTAAAATAGTTTATGTATTGTTTTATATTTTGTTTTGTTTTGAATTGTTTTTCTATTTTGGTTATTTTTATTCTTGTAGTTGGAGATAGTCCGAATGCATGCTGATGATAATGAGGCAATTAAATCATATACATATGGGTTGTATGATAATGTCCATCGAGAACGAGTGGTACAAGGAACATATGAAGGTTCAGTGTTACCTGAATTTGGGACAGACAAGCAGGATAATGGGGCTGATGATAGGGTTAGTCTATTCTGGCTAGAGGTTGAGGCGAGACTTATCGATTTGCGCGAGCATCATTGTGTTCTATCGTCAAATACAGCATCTCCAGTCGTTATTTCGTCTGATTCACAAGGGAGAGATCAGATAGCAGATATGCTTAGTTTCATTTTATTCTTTTGGATTTTTTTCATACTGTTATGTTTGAGGTGTGTTTGCTGGTGCCAGTGCACATTTCTTGGAAGTCAATGTGATCAATGTTATTACAAGTTGGCAATGTATTGGATCAGCTGTAGTTGGTAATAATATGGTGCAGGATTGGCCAGAATTTGTGGAAGAAATTGTTCCTGAGTCGCTGATTATGGGTGTATAGCATGATAGTAGTGGACAAAATCGTTCTATGTGTTTAGAGAGTGATATACATAGGCTTCAATTGTCAAGCAGCTTGACTTCTCTAATAATGAGGTGTGATTTTTTTTAAATTACTGTTTCTAGTGTTATTTTGGGTTGTATTAGTATTGGTGGTGTAGTTAACTATGTGTATACATATAAAATCTTTTTTCTCACTTTTATAGAGTCCAAGTGTTGAGTGTAAAGGCTCTACCAGATTTTCTGCAGCTGGTATTCCAAAGCAAACATCTATTCAGGTGCTGTTGCTTTTTGTATTGCTTAGTATAATCTGATTTCTTGTATTAGGTTGCTATGTTGGTTTGTGAGGAGCTTGTGTCTCACTATAATGACATCAAGGTAGAGTTTCAGCAATTTAGGAATGATTTTGAGAAGGATATTGAGGGTTTTAAAGAATTGCTTATATATGCAAAGAAGAATTTTGAAGGCATGGTTTGTAGGCAAAACTAGTATGGAGGTTCTAGTGCTAAGGTAATAAATGTAGGTTGAAGGTTGTTAGTATATTTTTTTTATTGACATAGGTTGTCTTAAAGTTAATCTTGGCAATAGTTTTCTTTTTTTAATTTTTATAAGTATTCTTCTGTTGTTTATGTTATGTAGTGTATTAGTGACAAAAGTTTGGGATCTTTGAGAGCCTGTGATCAGCCGCTGGATGATATTGAAGATGCTGATTTTCCAAGCTTCTAACTAGTCGGGAGCATTTTTTTAAAAGAAAAAATATTGTCGAATGTGGTTTTAATTTGTATGCTGCTTGTAGTTGTAGTAGGTAGTGATTTTTTTTTTTTTTTTATTGGGTTTGAGAAGCATACGGGTGGTAAGAGCTAATGTGATTAGTTCTAGTTGTTATGGTTTCTTGTACTTGTAGATTGATAAAGAGGGTGTGGTAGTACCAATTGATGGTCACACTCCTCCTTCTGGGTCTCCTTGATTTGATGTTAGTGTAGATGAAGGATTAGTTACACCTGTTGGAAAGGTTGATGGTATACCTTTGTCGAGTATAAGTTTTGGTGCACAGATAGGATCCATGGAGAAGCTAGACAATTAGGTTGCATGTGTTGCATCATTTTCTATTGATGATACTAAATATAGCCCTGACTTATCGAAGTATGTTGATGAAACGGTAGAGTGGTTCAAAGTATCAATGGAGAGGGAGAGTACAGAGAAGGTATGCTTAAAGTTTTCTTTTTTTTTTTTTCTTTTTAAATGGGATATATATGTGGTGTAATTTCTAGTAGTCTTTGTTCTCTTCTTAATGTGATATGAATGGCATAATAGTTTGCTCCTATGTTAATGGGTAAGGTAAGTGATGTGCATTCGCCAATATGTACACAGGGTAGACAACGTAGGAAAGCACCATCCATTTGTTCTCCATTTGTTTAGTTGTTCTCATCTAGTGTAAAGTCCGTGTCTCTGGAATTAGCGAATTCATTTATTTATTTGCCATGCTTGAATATTCCGGAGTTGGTTGATGTCGATGCTCTAAATGACTGGTTGAATGGAAGCAAGGCATATGGCAGGTGGATTTTTTTTGTCTAAATAGTTAATGTTAGTATTTAGTCTTTTTCTGTGTTTTTTTTTTTAACTTTCTTTTTTTTTTTTTTTTTTAAGACTAATACATGGTAGTGTTAGCATTTATATATTTAGGAAAAGGAAGTTTATGAGTGTCCAATAATATTCGATTGCCTATGATGGTTGGGCTGGTTAAGGTGAGCAAAAGTAATGGTGGAATCAGTTACTTAATGTTTGTCAGCTACTTGATGAATCGGTAGGATTGTAGAATCATATTTGTTGTTCGTCTGCGTAATGTGTTGTTCTTTTTTTCTCCCTTGGACCTTCTTTATGTTTTTTTTCCTGATTGCAACTATATTATTCATAGCATATCGAAGCTAGGTTCTATTTTTTGAGGATGCGTATGTTCTTGGCTACCAATAATCTAGTTAAGGCGACAACAACGGACTATTGTTTCAATAGGAGGTGAACTGCAATTTTTAGAACTATGAAAAAACTCGAAGGACTGGTTGAGCCAGCACAAATGTTACTTTGCACTCTTGGAAGACTGTCGTACTTTTTGTTTTATATGGACAGAGGTGGATTATGTCTTCATCCCAATTAATGTGGATTCTAAGTGGCATTAGGTTCTTGGTGTGTTTGATATTGGTAAATGGGAAATTGTGGTCTACAATTCACTAGTTAGAGCTTATACAGAGGAGGATGCATTAGAAGGGATGGAGCACATATGTACAATGGTACAATTGACTGTCAAAATCACTAGGATTTTGTCACACCTAGTAGATGTCTCCAATGCCATGTAAAGTGATTTCTAGTGTTTCGCATCAGCAAGATGGGTAAGTTTTTTTCCTTTGATGTTTTTTTTTCCTCGTTAAACTTTTGCATGTATATTGGTCGACGAATGTCTTTATATTGGAGTAAAAGGGTTGCATTATTCATTTATGTGTGGATTGTTATGTTCTATGCAGGTCAGACTAAGGGATTTTTATATTAAAATATGTGGAGTATATATTTCATGAAATGCTTAATCAAATGTTCAATCCGTTTGATTCCTTTTCTGCGTGGAGGAATATGGCGGTGTAGTTGTTCAAATATTCAAGGGAGATGCCTCAACATAATTATTTGTGTGGATGATGGATGAAGCTGGTTGATGTGTTTGTGGATCATCTTTTTATTCAATTAGCTGGATATTAAACACTAGTAGTTTATGTGGTGAATGTCTGTTTAGTGTAATGGACTTTAAGATTGTGTTGGATGATACAAATGGTTTATCTTTTGAAATATTGAAGTAATGGTTGTTGAACGGAGTTATTGTTCATGATATTCGGCTGTGTACATGTTTGATTTAGTTGGGAAGTAAAAATTTAGTATTGTTTCAGTCCATAGTATTATATTTTACACATTCTTATGCATAGATTAAGGTATACAGCACCAGGATTGATGTTGATTTACTTCTGAATACTAGAAATCGGTACCCCAAATTTCAATTTAATGGTATCATTCTGATACCATTAAATGCTATCAGTTTGAAATTAACCCATACTACAAAGTAATTAGCACAATGAATTTTTTTCTTAGATCGGAAGAGGTCATCAAATTTGGTGAATGTGTTAATTTTCACAATGACTTAGCCTAGCGTGCCATTAAAAACGAAATGCATTGTTTTTTTTTTTTTTACAGTGCTCTTTTTAACTGGCAATGGTTAAGAGGCTTTTTTATCCACTGATGCTACAAAGGGGTTGTAATACTAGGGGAAAAGACAAATATCAATGTTTATATTCTTGGATGATTGGTCAATAATAGATTAAACTTCCCACTTTTTCCATCTGTAGTTAGGAGGAATGCATGCGTAACCAACATCACACTACTCAATTTTTTTTTGCATATTGATATATATTGGTAAACAACTGTTGGTGTGGGGCAGAATGACGATTTCCCTAGTATGAGAACTTTACCTTATTTTTTAAAAATTTGTGGTTGATTGATGATTATCTAGCATGGAAAATTCGCCTTATGATGGAAACTTTGATATCTATTTGGAAGTTTAATCAATATGTCAATTTTTGAATAAAGAAGCCATTACATTAAATAGTCTTGAAAATTTAGAGAAAATAACACGTCTGTTTAATCATTCAATTGAATTAATTTTTTTCCTTTTTTGTTTTACTGCAAATTAATCCATTTGAATTTATTTAAGATAGCAAAAAATGAGCAACACCAAGTGCAATTTTTTTTCTTTTCTTTTTTTAAAATATGTTATAGTTAAGTGTTTAATGTTTCCACATATAAAGTAGGCTATTTAGCTTGACACATAGACATACATACTGGCAACACATATAAACCATTGCGCACATACCTATTAGTTTTTGTTCTCAACAATTTGTTACAAATTTTGGATGTTTAAAAAAAAAAAAAAGCAATTTAAAAATTTATTACTGATCCTTAATGACCCCATCTCTCAGAACCTCATATGCACCACTAGAAACAAATAAAGGATAATTGAAATAGCACAACTCATCCACATGCTCAAATAGTATATCAGTCAATCTAGTTTCTTCTGCTGTAACTTATGACCAATTCATTAGACAAAATTTTGTTTATGTCAAAGATCAAATCCCAAGATCAAATCTGGAACAGGCAATCATTTTCTTCTTATATTAACCTTAATTAAGCTACACTTCACGAGTACTCACTGAAAAGAATGCAAGCAAAAATGCAAAACCATATCGTTTTAGCGTGTGTTGGGACAGAGTTTAGTCATGAGATGATAATTTTTCAATCTATACTTGAAAATCCTTAGATTTCTTTTTGGCTTACCAAAGGTGAAAAAAAAGTTACTCATGTTAGCTGCAATTACAGTTCTGCAAATTTTGGATAAAGGAATACCGAATCCTATTCCGAATTATTTTTGCCAATTTCTATCTACGTAAACGAATTGACTTACAAGATCAGCATTACACATCCATTGTTACAATGGGGGGCTTGTCTTAGGATTATTGATATGATACTGGAAATGAGATATCACCTGTGAGGTGATCTACTACAGTAAGATTAAAAAAGAGATAACTATGCCTTGTGTATCTCAACGACAAGAGTTCTGATGACGATATGGCAATTCAAAGTTGCAAATTAAAAAAAAAAAAAAATACTGGTGTTGCCGCACCAACAGGGAAGCCTAATAAAAATAAATAAATAAATAAAAACAGATGAGCATTAAACTACTATACTAGAAACCTGTGATCATGTCAAGCATATCATAATTGATTCTTAAGGGAAAAAAATCCAAAAAAGAACTAGTTTTTAATAAGATATCCAACTACGGCTTCCAATCTTAAACAAAAACCATTTAGCCATGTAAATATATCAGTTGAACATCCATTCCTATTTCGAAAGAATTTCAGATTTGGTAAATCAAATCGAGATCAATTTTTTTGGGCTGATATGGAGTATCAAGCTAAATTCCTTCAAACCAAATCTTGAAAGATTTGGCAGGAGATTTGATATTAGATTCTGTAGATGTTTCTCATGTTTTTTCTATTTGCACGTGTCTAGTTTCAACCTTGTAGATTTACTTCCCATGATGGTTTAAGTGGTCTTTTGTTCGTTGCCAATGCATTTGTTTGCAAGTGACGGTGGTGAGGGATGCAAAGAGATTTAGCGATTGAATGTCTTGAAAAGGTTTCTTCTGCTGGCAATGGAATCCTATTTCCTTAATTTCAAAATGTTTGCATTCTAACTGTCTGGTTTTTTTTTTTTTTTAACACTCTTTGTTGCTGTTTTCTAGGCAGTATTTCTTTCTTGTGTTTTTTAATTTTTGTCTCTCTTTGGATGTTTTTGTTGATCTGGGGTGGAAAAGGCAATCATTCCACTTTTCTTTCACCTTTCTGTGCACTCCCATGTTTCATTATCATTAACATGTTTGTTTATTTAATTAAAAAAAAAAAGGCCATTTGAATATCCACCCCCATCTTCATTTACTCATAAGCTTAGCTTCAAGCCTCTCCCTGGAATATTTGAATAGTTGCAATAGGTTTCATTTCATCTTATTTATTTACAGGCTTTTAGATGGGTTAAGGAGAGCTGCTTTGCTATTACAGATGCACTTTTCATAATTTTGATAAACATAATCAGAGTAAAGTGTTCATCTCATGGAAATAGGTGGTACTTATCCTATAAAGTCATGTGCTAAGAAACATTTAAATGAGTAATATTTCAAGCAATAGAAAATTGTACATAATGCAATAGAAAAAAATTGTACAGAATGCAACAGAAAGTGTTCTAGTAACCTAGTCAATTTCCGGACATTACAGTTCACCACAAACATATGCCATTGACTGTTGAAGATTAGATACAGTGCCAGATGGATTTCTATTCCAAGTGTAGAATATAAAAAACTATGGATGGAAAAAGCTATGTATTGTTAATTAAATAGGTGTCATCTGCCTATCATAATCTGTAGTTTTAACTTTTACATAGAGAAATACACAAGACTAATTTGAAGCTTTTATATTCCAGACACAATTATTCACAATATTCCAATCTTTAAATACCTTCGTTTACACATTTGACCCATTTAATACCTTCATTTACATATTTATCCTTGTTTATATTTTGCAGATCCTACGTACTAGGGATGAGAAATTTTTAAAAAATTTGTAGTCATATCTTATATTCAGATGTTTAACATATTGCAGTGTCAAGTTGCAAGCAAATGGTTTTACATATATCCCTTACGACAATCAATGCATCATTCCACCTGTACATATGCATAAGGATGGCAACAGGCTGTTGGGATCGGGCTTGGCCTAGGGATGTAAACGATTTGGTTTGGGCAGCTTTTTATCAAACTTCAAACCAAATCATATTTTTTGCGGTTTGGTGGGGTTTCAAACTGTTGTTTGTGAAAGGAAAAAAATTAGTACGTTCCAAATGAGTTAAGAAATAACAATCTCTAAGATTTTTTAATTAGAGTCTAAAGATGAATTGTAATATTATTATGTGGCATTGTACAATGAGACAAAATATGAATTGCCAAAAAGTATATCTTATATCATTTCACTTTTAATCATAAATGTAAAAGTAATGTTGGTAAGTAATTAGTAAAAGTGAGATACGTACATTTACGATAAGAAAGGAAAAAGATTATACTATTGCTAGAAAATAGGATGGTATAAAGTTGTGAAAAAACCAATTAAATCATTCTTTCGCTGTACTTCTAATCAACATCGTCTTTCAACTAGCTACGTACAAATTGATAGAATATTAAATTGATGAGGGTAACATGAAGGTGAGAAGATTTAAGTTTGGAACTTTGTGGGAAAGTAACGAATAGGTGAATTGTGATTGGTTGGTTCATTGGTGAAATGAAATGTATTTTATATTTAACTAGGTTTATTAGAAGTTGAATAAGTGATCATGAACTAAACAGTAAAGACAATTTATGCCATTAAATTTTTTTTCTTTCCTAAATTTGGCGGGTTAGCAGTTTGAAACGGTTTGGGAAAATTAAAACCTAAACCAAACCATTTCAAAGTGGTTCAATTTGGGTCAAAACCAAATCATTGACGGGTCCACATATAGCCAAACCAATGGTTTTAAAATTGCAGTTTCAGTTTGGTTCCACGGTTTGGCGGGTTAGATTTACAGCCCTAGTTTGGCCGGCCTGGTCCCCCCCCCTTTTACAATTACCCCACCCCATCCCGTCCCGTCCCGTCCCGATCCCCGTTTGAATCAGGGCGGGCCGGGGATGGAAAAAATCCCTGTTCCCCCACCCTATTTTGAGGTTTTTTTTTTATTTAAAGGTAAACAAGTAACTATCAAAAAATTTGGTACAAGAAGTCAAGGCCTGGGTTGAATTGGTAGAAGTTGAGGGTTTAAGTCTTTACAATGTTATATACTAATTATTTTTTTAATTAAATAATAATATTATTATTTAATAAATCGAGATCGGAAGAGCACACGTCTAAACCCATCCTCACCCTGCTAACGATACAGGGCACAACTCCCTGCTCCATCTCCGCCCCGTTAGGAACCGGTGTGGGGATTGGGCAGGTCCCTATGGGTTTCAGGTTGTCGGGTCTATTCTGCCATCCCTACATATGCAACCAATAAATTTCTAATTTATAATGTGCATTTGCTTATTTAGTTCATCAGTCCATATATATGATCTCCATCACAAGTGAAAACTTGCCGACAAACAATGTTTCTAGTAATGCTAGAAGCAAAAAATTTTCAAAAATTGGAGTTTGATTGTCAGAAAAGAAATGAGTAACAATAAGCAAAAATCAATTCTAAAGTCCAGGTGAAAAGTTTTCTTTGAAACTAGTGAAAACTAATAAATCAACAATTGTTTTTCCTTATGAGTCACTAGGGGAAAAAATAATTGGGCTTAGAGTAATCCATGACCTGAGTAATATAGTACCAGTACAAAGCTCATTATTTCACAATAGTGCAAATTGGAGCATGTAAATATCATTAATAATGATTCGGATACACACTTCACTAATTGGAGCATGTTTTTTCAAGTTCCAAGTCTTTGCATGTATAAGTAAATAAGAAGGTTTCAACCATATAATAATTTTTTTGAAGTAATTAGTCCATTTTACTATAGTCCACTTTATGGAAAATCAAAAACCACTGGCATACAACATGCCATTCAAAATATCTTCAGAAAGGCCTACAAACCTGAATGACATAATTCCCATACTTATCTTGTGTCAAGATGCCTATAGACCGCAGAAGTTCTTCCATCACTTTGCTCTGGGTTTTCAAGTCCTTTAGTGTTCAAACACTCTCTGATCATGGGCATTTACAGACTTAGTCCAAAAAATAAATGGTATGGAACTTTAAAAAGTCGAACCAAGAACAACTCTCTCCCACATGTATCACATGGCACCCATCTGGATGAGTGGACAGAGTCACCACTTGGCCAAAAAAAGTTGAGATAATAAATTGAATATACTCCTCTGGTATACGTTCAATGCATTTTTGTATCATATGGTTCCCATTTTGATTATTGTTAATACAAAATCTTTTTTAAATTGGCCTTCCTAAATTTTGCAAAGTGTAAAAATATTTGTGACATAATTTGCATAACATTTTTACGTGTGATATTTTAAGCATGCAAATTTATTATGTGTCTTGGCCAAAAAGATAATATTGGGACGTGTGAACATTGTCTTTGAGGCACAAGAATTTCGAACTCATGCATATTTTTAAGTTTCGTAATTCGTGTCACATTTTTTTGTGTTACGTTGAACTTACCTTATTTGATTAGGTTAGACTTCTTGCATGACAAGTTCAATTAGAATTAGGAAATTTTATGTATTATGATATTATGAAATTCTAATTTTCCTTATATTTTATTTCTATATGGATTCGGCTTATTTAATTCTTGTCTTGCACATGAATTCAAAGGCCATCCTATATATTCTCTTGTAGGTCAACATGGAGTAAAAGACGACGAGCCAACATTCTTGCATTATTCTTTGAAGCTTGACCGACAAAGAAATACAAACACACTGCCACTATCCACGAGACTTGATCTTGCAACTATTCTTCACCCTTCAAGTCGTGTTTGCTCGGCCAACCCTTCATAGTGCATTGATAGAAGATAATATATGTGCGAGGAACTATCCACACAAGATTGAAGAGGTTTAGGAGGTCTTGTTTCCCACGATGAGTTTAGGTGATCTCCAAGAAGCTTGATGTACATTCGCATGTGAGCACAAGAGTGAGAGACACAAGCAACACACGTTGTCACATGTCAAGAGGTGTAAAGAGGGAGTTTCTTTTATAAGTTTTCCTTTTGAGTGTTTAGTGTATATTGTGATATCACTAATTATCTTACGCTGTACTAAACTTTTATCTGTGTTAGTGGATTTTTTGTCCCATGGCAAGGGTGCCCGCAGTTTTCCTAATTGGGTTTATGCGTCAACAATTCTAGTGTTATTTATATTCCGCATACATACCTGAGCTAAACATATCTAGGTCACGTAACACTTTATGCTAGATTAACTGTTTGTATAGCTAGGCAGGATATGTCCTGAGATCGGAAGAGTCTAGAGAACCACGTATTCACAATCATAAACATAGCGGGTGACACAACCACCAAGTTCTTGTACCAATTTGATCTTGTGATCTAAATCAACAGCTTCTATTGCCTAAATTGTCAAACAAAGGGCAATTTATTAAATACCAAACCTAAGATTTTGAATTGGCACTAGTATCATTGCAAACACATATCAACAAGATGACAAGACAAGATAGAGTAAAAACACATAGCATCCTGAGAACTACATGTCATGGACAGAAATTAAGCAAGATCAAATACAGCATATTAGAACATGAAATAATGAATTTTTTGCAAGTTTATTACCTTTTGGATCACTGACAACCATAGATTTGGAGGCTCAGGGTAAGTATATGCCCGAAGAGTTCGCCAGCCAACTCTCTTTTTTGATATGCCATTCCAAGATCAAAAAACAAAGAAAGAAAAAAAATAAAAAAGAAGAAGAAAAAAGTTAGCATATTGTATGATCCAACAGACACTAAAAGATCAAGGAATATGCATGCCTATACATAATCATAAACAGTGTCTAGATCAATTAAGAATCATATATCTAGGGTACCTTTTGAATTACATAATTTTCAAAACCATCAATCATCAAAGAAAGGGCCTAAGGAAAAATTTCCTGAAAAACGATGTTCTTCTTTTCTGGTATGGCAGAAATTAAGCAATAGAATAAAGCACAACCATGGGGAAAAAGCTTTCAGGTAGGGATAGGAATAACAGAGTTCATAATATTAGAACTAGGCTGATGCAAATTCAAGCCAGCAAAGCATTACAGGGGTATGGAAGGCCATATAAGAAAATACATGAAACAATAAAAAGAAAAAAAAGTCTAAAATGTACTCTAATGCTCTTCAGTTTTAAAGAAATGTAAAACACCACCACAATGAGGAGAAGCAACAAATGTTCATTTTGAAGCTAAAAGGAAGCATTTATGAAATAATTCAAGAATTTGTTCTCTAGATATTAATGAGCCAGAAAGTCTAACTGGTTAAACATTAGCTAAGTTATCAGATTAGAACACGATAATTATCAAATAGAAAGGCCAAATATTTTAAGTTACATCAATCAAGTCAATGACTTTAACCATGAAGCAAGCAAATCAAAACAGTAAATCTTTGATCTACGATCAAAATCAGGGAACTTTCAGGATGCAATCAGATATATATAGATGCAAAAATGAAAAAAAAAAGTTATATATTTGCAATCAAAAAAGTGCAATTTAATAAGGTTGATCACATCAGTGTTACCATCAAGAGCCACATCAGTGCACTAGAATGTTGCAGTAATACAATTTTTTTGGAGTAATTAATCCATTTCACTGCAGTCCACTTTAACCCAGGTTTTTTATACACAACATCATGCTTATTATTCTGGATCAATTTAACTGGCCCCTGTGTAACTTAATAATCCTCAAGGAATTCATCTGTCTTGTCTATATTTGGCTTTACAACTGTCCAACCACAAGAGATAAAAGATAATAAAAGAGAAACATTTAATCAGAACATGATGGTTCTTACAAAAGAGAGTCCATTTGAACAAGATATGCAAGGGATAGGTAAAATGCCTTTTGAAGGAACCTAGTTTCTTGAAAAAATAATTCCAGACTTCACAGTAATGTCATATGTAATAAACGTGTGCTCCAATTCTCTGCACTACAACAACACTGACATATTTCAATCTTTTTTATGAAAATGATTTCTCTATATATTCAATGAAGTTCTCCTTTGAAGGCGAAAAATGGGATTAAAGAAATAGGAAAATATCAAAAATCAGAAATATTCTAAGAGAATGTACAGTGTTATTCTAGAAGCTATAAACCATGACTTCTCAATACGTATCATTCTAAGATACCATCTTGGCTCCTTCCATTCTTAGCAAGGTAATGTATGCATCCATTCAATCATCTGTGTAGCTCCTTAATACTTGGCCTTTTTTTTAATGGCCTATCATGGCGTGAAACTATCTATGGCATAAGTCATTTTCTAGATTAATGTTGTTGCAAGTGAATAAAATCAATAATGAGAACACAATGAATCTAGTAAAAATAGCATCAATCCTAGGTAGCATAATAAAGCTGTTTTTTCTTTTTTCTTTTTTTCCTTTTAATTAAACATTCTACGTACAATACTGGTAGGATAATACATAACACATTACATATTTAGCTGAAGTAGACATATTTAGCTGTAAATTTCAATATTATGAAATATTATAGGACTTTAAGTCTTTATCCCATTTATAGACAAGGGATACATTGTTCTTGTTTTTGTACAGTAGGATAACTAGCTGTCATACATATAAGATTGAAATTGTAAGCATGTGGCTGTGTATCCAAGTTGCAGAAGTTTATTCTTCAGTGGAGAAGGTGTGCTTGGTGATTGACCTGCATATCTTCCATTAGATTTTCCTGTTTTAGTTGTTGCGTTGGAGTTAGGTGTGTTTTATTAGTATATGAGATCTACAAATAATATAGTTAGTTGTATAACACAAGCATATAGTTGTTTTATTGACCTGATCTGGAGTCTTACACTTGCCTTTTCTCAAAGCCAGTGTAGTAAGACAGATGGGTTCTTTGCATCTTCTTGAGTTATGGTCATATAAGTTGCATCTGCTGCATTTTTGTGTCATTTTTTGCTCAATGCTTGACTAGTACTGACTTTCTTTAGGTCTACCAGGGTGCTTTTTGGCAACTGCTGGTTGGACAATCATGTGTTCAATATCCTCTGGAACTACCCAATCATTTCTGACCCCCACTGGGAAAACTGCCCCAGAGTAGGTCTGTGGAAATCTTTGCTTTGTGAAGTAAGGTGATTAGTAATCATATATGGCAAAGTTATTATGCCATACAGTCATAATCGCATGATCACATGGGAGTTTGTCAACCTAGAAGCGTCTACAAATGCATGTTCGCTCCTCTATATTCATATCAAACACTAATGTTCCATCAATTACTTGAGAATTCACTTCATTGATAGGTATAACCTTGCAGTAATATTAAACAATAATTGAAGTATTAATGTGAGTATACATTGCTCTAAAAAGTAAGGGGAATATGATTTGTTATTTCTAAGAATTATGTTGGTTGCAAGTTTCTGTTTGTATTGGAAATATTATGCAAGACTTTTGATATAAGAGTCAATTATCGTGTTTAACACTGAATAGTAACACTAAGGCTAAATTTTTTTCAAGGATTTGGTTGGTGTTTTGTACCTGAAATTTTCTTCCTTTCCTTATGTTCTATGTCAAAGAAGCTTTGGGTTTTGCATAGAGTATCGTGAAAGTTGCTCAGGAAGCCGCATTGTGCTTGTGTATCCAGCATCGCACCATCATACACAAGCGTTCAAACAATGCTTCGATTGGATAATTTTTAGCTTTTCTGGTGACAGAATCCATGGACTCAACTATATTAGAGGTCATTGTTGAATAACGGTTAACAGTCATGCATACGCTAGACCACCGTTCATATCCCGCTTCCTTCTGTATATGGTAGCATTAAGTAGTTTATAAGTAAACAGTATAACAATGAATTATTAATTGCTAATATTTTATTGTTCTGTAAATGAGGTGCATACTGTAGAAATAAATTATGTTCAACAACTAGTAATGAAACATACTTGGTATGTTACAACTTCCTTACTTATTTCCCCAATTTGACTGATGTGTAGATTGAAAGTGTCGATTATGTTAGCACAGGCTGCTGCATTAAAATGTTCCTGAACTCCCTTTGCTTTGGCTCTATATTTGTGCCAAACATTACTAGGTAAATGGTAAGAGCATGCCAGATGGGATGTGTTGGGAAAAATAGTTTCCGCAATAGTTGTTATACTCCTATAACAGTTAGCAATATGCATAAGTTTTCCCGTTCACCCAATGCTTCCCTTAAGCATTGTAGGAACCACCTCCAAGATTCAGTAACCTCACCGTCCCCAACCCCAAATGCTAGGATGAAAATGTGGTTATTGGCTTTGGGTGCAGGTTGTAAAAGGGATGCCACCATAAATGCCATTTAGGCATGTGGCATCTTTAACAATTACAGGACGGCAACAGGGCCAGCCTGTAATTGATGCTCCAAGAGCAACGAAACAATATAGGAAATGGATGTTAGCATCAGTTTCTATCCTACCTATTGTATCTGGGCAAGTCTCTCAAAGCATGTGTAGGTAGGAGGGAAAGGTCTGGTGAGATTAGATCGGAAGATCTCTCCTTATCAATTTAAGGGCCAACTCCATAGCATGCTTAGCCTTATCAGTTGTTAGCTTAATCATGAAGTTTTCCTGCATGTCTCTAATGATATCAGCCTGTATATAAACTGTACGGGAATTCACAAACTTGAATTGTATTTGATGCAACGAGCAACAAATTCACTGGTTGCATTTTGTATTGCAATGAAAAGGTATCAACTGAACATTGGTGTTGGTCACTAATTCTCTGAATTTTGAGCAACAATGTTTCTGGTGTTTTGTTGGCTCTGAAACTTCATCTACATTCCCCACTCAAGCATTTCACATGGTATTCTGATTTATTCTGATTTGTAAGTCTAAAATTGATAATCGTTACCAATTGCATAGTGTGCTATATTTAATTTCATCACCTCTTTATTCCCATATGTCTGGCCTTCTCTAACACTTAGTCCATCAACTTGATCAATTATCTCATATACAAGTTCATTACCATTATCAAAACTAAAATTTACCTATTCATATAACTCATGACCTAATTCATCTCTTATGAGGAAGTGGAGGCACCATTGTCTTCAGATTATGAGATGTGCTGGGAACCAATGGATGAACAGCTACAAGAAAGTTCATGGGTACTAATTGATAAACTGGTTGGTTACCCACGTCAATCCTATCTTACTCTACAAACAATGGGTATCGGCAACAACTCTTGACGTTTGGCTTCTAAGTAAAATTGCAGCGCATAATCATTGTTAATCCTCAAGAATGCTCGATTTTCCACCATCCTGTAATATATATCAATAGAGTACTTCTCCACTTCTACCTCTAATGCACAGAAAATGTGTTTAAGCAATTCCTTGTACGTACAGTCAGCTAGAAGACGAATTCCAATAGCTTTTTCTTCAATAAAAGTGTTCGGTGAGGTCCAATAGCCATCGAAGAAATTTGTAACGCCTATCATGTTTAATTTCTGCAATTTCCAATTTAATACTGATGGAAAAAAATGATTTTTTTTTTGTTTGCAATAACGAAATGAATCTATATATGCTGAGGGATTGAGGCTTATTTCTAAATTTTAGAATCAGTATTGTGGAGGAAATTGAAATGCTTTTTTGGAGGAAGTTATCAGAGGTATAACAAGGTCTTGTGATTTGACAAATTGATACCAATTGGGACTAACTGGCAATATTAGTATCAGAATTGTAGTTATTTTGGCCGGCGGTTTCTCTCGTCATCGTGTTTGGGGGTTTTTTATTTATTATTTTATATTTTTATTTATTAGTTTTTGTTGGATATTTAATATAGTGGGTATTTCTACAATGATAATAGGTAAAAGACTTATTACTCTAGTGGTTTTTTTTTTTTTTTTTTTTTTTTTTTTGCAGATGGTAACTATTTTGGTCCTATTTGTCTATTTAACCCATCGTCATTATATTTTGGGCCGTCAGGTGGCTCACAAAAAATTTGGCTCTTTTAATGATCTTTCTTTAGCAACTTGAAAGAATCTGAGCTCCATGATTTACATAAAATTATCTTTATGTATTGTGAAATGTTTCTTCACAGTGTTATGTTTTATTAACTTGGGTGCACCACATTTACAGTATAATGTTTTCTACGATCTCATGCGCTATCATATCCTCCATGTAGTATCGTATATTTTTCTTAGCATCATGTTCACATCAGCACACCCTAGTCACTGAATATGCAAATATTCATTCTCCACTTGTACTATTTTTAGGTAATGGATTGAGAATTTATAAGAGTTTCAATCGAAGGGATGGATGCGTACTTTGAGCCGAGCACTACAATGTACGGAAAAAATTCTGGTCCTCTAAGAGTATTGAACTCGGTACTCCTGACCAATTAGAGATCAATATGTGGATTCAATGGCCCTAATTTGTTATTTAATTTAGATCATGAATCTCATATATGAGTTCCTGATTACTGAGTACCCAGTACCCCTAGAGTACCTGAATTTTTTCTCCAACGTACAATAGGTATCTATGGAATTAGTTCCCTGGGCAAATAGAGATGGAAATGACAATGTATCAGGAATGAGTTTATGATTATAGAACACGGTATGATATTTAATTATGAATTTTATAATCGATCATATGTGTATCACGAAGACATGCTTTATGTTTATGTTTTGTTAAGTACGTATTTTGTTAAGAAAATGTCGACACCGGCTTTAAGATTATTCGTACTCTATGTGTTCCATGAGAGTACGATGTTTCTCACAAATTTATCTAAACGAAGTGAACTTTTTTCAATATTTTCCAACTTAAACAAATGATATTTTAAGTACAAAAATGAAATCTATATATTAATTAAAGGAAATTAGTTTGCAGTATCTTTATACTGTAACTTTCCCACCAAAGTTTGTTATTAGAGTCTCTTTCCACATTTTATATTATATTGCGGTAACTCCTGTGGTATTATAAATTTTTCAATTTTTTTAATTTTTTATTCTCTCCTTCCTTATCCATTTAATAACTAATATATAATTATCATCATTTAATTTTTTTAAATTATGGATGAATTTGATTATCCAATTACCTAAGTTATAAAATTCAATAGGGTAATTTTCAGCTAACGTCCCCAACCCTTCAACAAAATTGAGTTTACGTTCCTAACCTTTGATTTTAGTCCTGGGGGTCCCTAACTTTTTAAAAGTGTTACGCTTCAAGTCCTTGTAATGGAAACCGTCAATTCCGCAATTAAAATTAGGGGTACTTTGGTAAAATACAAAAAAACAAATATTTTAATATTAAAAAAACAAAAAAAGGAAGAGAGAAAGTGGGGCCTGGAGGAACTTGGCTGCCGGAAATGGCAGCCAGCCCTTTGGCTGCCATTTCCAGCAACCAAAAGGGGGGAGTCTCCCCCCCCTTTGGCTGCCATTTCCAGTAGCAAAAGGGGGAGAGACTCCCCCCCCCCCCCGAAAAGCTGCTGGAAATGGTAGCAAAAGTGTTGCCATTTCCGGCAGCACGGGTGGGAGTCTTCCCCCCTTTCGGCTGCTATTTTTGGCAGCCAAAATCTGCCTGAAATGGTGGCACTTTTGCTGCTATTTCCAGTAACTTTTGGCTGCCATTTTTGGCAGTCTCCCCCCTTGTTGCCGGAAATGGCAGCACTTTACTGCCATTTTCGGCAGCTTTTGGCTGCCAAAAGGGGGGGAGTCTCCCCCTTTGCTGCTGGAAATGGCAACCAAGGGGGGAGTCTCCCCCTTTCGGTTGCCGGGAATGGCAGCCCTTCCTCCCCCCCCCCCCCAACTTTCTCTTTTTTTTTTTAATATTAAATTTTTTTTAAATTTTACCAAAATACCCCTAATTTTAACTGTGGATTTGACGGTTTCCGTCACAAGGACTTGAAGTGTAACACTTTTAAAAGGTTAGGGACCCCCAGGACTAAAATCAAAAGTTAGGGACGTAAACTCAACTTTGTTGAAAGGTTGGGGACGTTAGCTTAAAATTACCCAATTTCATATTATTTACTTTTTAAATAATTTGAAAGGTATTCACCCCGTGCAACGCACGGGTGAGAATCTAATTATCTTAATAGTGGACTTTTTTTAAAATATAAGATAGATAATTTTAATTCTATCTAATTACTAATTAAAAATTTTAGTAGATTAAAGGTGAATAAAAACACAATAATAATAACACAATTTGATTGCATGTTGACAAAAAGGATAATGCTAAACATCAACCCCATAGTGTCCACCACACATCCATTACATTGAATTGTTTATATATCGTGATAAATTAGAAACAAATTTGGGTTGGATATGTCATCGACACAAGATGAAATGAATTTGTAGTATTGTCTTAAAAGCATTTTATAGCATCCATATGTTTCACGTGGCACTTGGCTACATACATATACGTGTGCCACGTTCACTTCATGTTTAGGACTTTATAGCATCCACATGTTCAATGTGGCACATGGCTACATATATGCATGCCACCTGACTTCATATATCTACATGGCGTGCATATACAAACAGTCATATGGGAGATTGGATATCATGGCACTCATATGGTTTTTAGAAAATTAATAATGATAATATTTTTAATGTAAAATTATTGCTAATATTGATAACTTTATTTATTTAATTTTAGTTATTACTTATTAATTATTGCTTTTATTTTAAGTAAAGTTGAAGGGTATTATGGTCCATTTGAATTAAAAAAAATAGTAGATAGCATAAAAAGGGCGAGAGATGAGAAAGATGAACGTAGAAATATGAAAGGTTGAAAGTAGGTAGTGCTAATTAGCCAATTAATAACAAGTGCATTGCATGAGACACTAAATGATGTTTTTTTTTTTTTTAGAAATTGATACTAAAATGATGTTGAGAACATTTTTTTAAATCTAAATATTTATGTACCTTAGAAAAATGATAATAATATTCTTCAATTTTTTTTTTTGAAAGTAATAATATTCTTCAAATCAAAGTTATGAAAAAAGAAATAAACGAAGAGATCTTTGACAACAATTTTCAATCCTTCATATTACTCAATTTCGTATCCAAAGAAAAAGTAAAATTCAGCGGAATCGAAATTTTTTTACTAGTTGTCCACACAATGTGGTTTAATATGTTAGAAAAGGGTTTATAGGATAAAAAATAATTCAAAAATTATTTCCAAACCCAATTATTTCCAAACCCAATATCTCCTAAACATTTAAATTCATACATACTTTTTTACATAAATCATTTAAAGAAGGGCGTAGGGTATTACACCTTCACTTGATGATTCCAACTACAATCTCAAACACTTGAATACTCCTAGCCTCCAACCCCGAGCCTTCTCTCCTATTCTTCAAAAGCCAAGATCGGAAGCAGGTGAGTGAGAAACATAAGATCAATCCCAGAACCTAACTGAGAAAACACCAAAAGAGAACCTATATAGGGGCCGCAGCCCTCTTCCCACGTACTTGGAGAGGGGGTGGTCAGGTCTTTTATTCTATTTACCTGTGTGAATCTCGAACTTTTCAACTTATTTTAAGTCAGAGAATTTTCAGAAGCAGTTAGAGGGACCTGAGCAGATTTACATAATATGGGCTCCTAGTAATTATACGTGCAAATTATGTCTTACACCATTTTTTGGGTCATGTTTCGTATTTGCATGCTTTTTTTTTGGCACTTTTATACAGTTTAGTATGAAGTTTACACTCACATTTTTAGGGGTTAAATATTTATTATTAGATTCATTAATTATTTTATAATATCTTAATGTAATCTTTTGTTTATACTAGCATTTGCACGGCCAAATTTCTCTGACAAAGTACAAAATAAGAAATATGAAAAACGTAGGAAACAATAATGCACAAAGTAACATTTTAAATGACAGATAAGATTTTTTTTTCTTTTTGTAGATTAGCAAAAATTTTCTTAAACCTCCTTATACACACATTTGTCGTTTCGTTAGTAAGTTTCATCATTATAACATGTAAGTATCTTCAGATCAACAAGATTCTCAGTTCTGAACGTTGCCGCGTAGAATTATTCATGAGTGAGCATTGACTTTTTAATGAATTGTCCGATATGGAAAAAAGATTGACCTTGACTCTTATTGATAGTTATTATAGGCATGACACAATCAATGTAAACTGATTTCTTAGGAATTTAAAAAGCATTCTCACATTTGACGAAATCAACGGCATCCTAAGCATAACAATTTCCAACGAAACTAACTCTATTTATAGACTACTTGGTTTAAAGGACAAAGTTGTTTAGAAATATTATAATGAACTATGTTTATGGACTTCTTGGTTTAAAAGGCAAATTTGTTTAGAAAGATTATATGTAATGAAATTGTATGATATGATCATTGAATAAAAGAAAATTGTATAGTGTTTCTTGAAACAATATTATCTCTATTCGTTTACTTCTGAAAACAGAATTAATCAAAATCTGGCGTTTGAAGTTAGACTTAAATCACATAAGTTATGTTGAATGCTAACGTTTGAAGTCGGATTCCTTTGTACTCATTCAATGCCATTATTATTGTTATTATTATTTATTAAAAATGTTACTGTCTATTAAGTGGCGGAATTTGAAATCAAGCTAATTGTTCTTATTCCACAGTTAGGTAATGGTCCTAAAACTTTGAAAAATAATATTATTTATTTAGACTAACTTATTACCTGTACTTATAGATACCGCCCTTCCATAAAAAATAATGTTGCACCAAAACTTCTTTTACCATGCAAACAACGCATTCATGTTTTGTCAGATTACTCAAATTCAAATAAAACTCCTTAATATATTAAAGTATGATAACACCTTCAATTTCATTCATTAATTGGCAGAAGGATAAGGTTTTACAAATATTAAATTAACAACAAAAATTTAATCTGCTTTAATAAGTCATCATCTCGTAGAATTCACTAAAATCTAGCACGCCATTGCATTCTATATTTGATTTAGAGTTGCCAAGGCAATAGAAAACCTGCAAGAGCCCCTCTGCTATGATGCATCCAAAGCCCTTTTCATCCAGGAAAAACTTGAAAGCTCTTCTAAGAATGTTATCATCTTTTTCCATTAATACAACTCCTCAAACTCCAGTATATTGTCACCATTCTTGTGGAACTCTTGGATGATTTTCTTGGCTTCTCCTTTGTCATGGACTTACTGATGGACGTGAAATATACGCTAAGTTCCTCCACTAGTATTTTCCCACTGTTGTGGTGGTCGCAAACTCAAAAAACTTAACGGAATTTGCATGAAAGTTCCTCCACGGAATTTTCCCACCGTTTGGGTCATGTTTCGTATTTGCACGCTTTTTTTTGGCACTTTTATACGGTTTAGTATCAGGTTTACACTCCACATTTTTAGGGGTTAAATATTTATTATTAGATTTATTAATTATTTTAGAATATCTTAATGTAATCTTTTGTTTATATTTTATGTAATCTGGGTGTAATCTAACATGGATTTCGATCTGATTCTCATATATTTTTACTATTTGAAATTTAAATTTACTCACTCGTTCGTATTTTTTTTTGGTTAGTTATATTTGCACCACTATTTTTTACTAATCACACCACAAGATAAATACACCACCATCAAAGTACATTTGTTATAAATAAGCTGCATTTAGTTTACAAATCTAATCTAAAATTTAAAAGTAAAATAAATTACGAAAAGATCGGGGGAATCTACACCACATCCTCCTTCATCTTCTACCTATTTTTTCTCTCTCTGAAATCTCCCACCTGACGAGTGATCCAATACAAACACACACATAAAACATCAAGATCGTTGAAATTTAATAGGTCTCGTTTCCAAAAATAAATAAAAGATAATAATAGAAGAAGATGATTTATAAAAAATGAATTTCGAAAGAGATTGTTCTCTTTTTCACGAATTCGAAACAAGCAAAAAATATGTTTGGGAAAAATTTAGATTGGGATGAAACTGAATTGGAGAGGAGGGAAAAAAAGGAAGAAGATAGCGAGGGAAAAAATGGAAAGCTGCCAATTCCATAAATATGAAGAAAATTTGAATGTTGAAAATTGAACTATGAAATAAAAATTTTATTTTGCCCCGTCCGATGATTATGTCGTGCATATGAACATTGATAATGATTTCGATTCGATCTCAATAGTGTTTGTATGTTTCTCCTAAGTTGCATAAATTTTTCACACATAAAACCATTATTTTTTAAAGTTTTCAATTGTGGTATAGTAAGGAAATAAATTAGGGTTCTTAGTGTGGTGGAAATAAAAAATTTGATAAGGTTTTTGTTTCATGATGTACTTAAAAATACATAGGTATATAATAAAAGGTTATTTAGGCCATTTAATTATTGACCTTTTTTGATTTTTAAAAAAAAAATCATTGACCTTTTTAGTAAATAAGAAATAAAAGGTAAAATTGTGGCGTATTTAGTAAAAAAGATTGTGTAGATATAACCACCATTTTTTTGGCACTTTTATACTGTTTATTATTATATTTACACGTAACATTTTTAGGGGATTTTCCCCCCTCTTTATTTTTTATTTATTTATTATTATTATTTTTTTTTGATACATGGGGATATATGGGAGGAAAAGGAAATTCGGGGAGGGGTACGTGTGGTTCGAAATCGGGATATTTGACATGGAATGAAAGGATCTTAACCATTAGATCACAATTCGAACCACATTGTTCTTTTTTTATTTCTCTATTATTGTAATATATTTTTCTAATATCTACCATAAGTATATATCTAGAAGGCGTTTAAGCAGTTTATTTATTTTTTTAGTTAATAATAGTGTATTAATTAATTAAAAAACATTAATATGATAGGGTTTATGATACAGGAGTATAATATTGCCCCCTTTTGATACCAAATCCTAGTACGTAGTCACCTTTGTCTGCACTAGTTGAGTTTGGCCGTTATATTTGACACTTGTTAGAGTTTGCACAATGCAAAGTATTCATTAGTAATGATTTTAATCTTCTAGTAGTTGACTTATACATCGGCTTATGGTTGCTGACTGTTTGCTGCTTTCTAGTTTATTGTTCGTTACGTTGATTCATTCTGATGATACGGATCCCACCTAGTAGTTAATAGTTTATGCTTTATAATTTTTTCAAGTACAAGGTTAAGTTTATTTAATAATCATATGAATTAGTGTGCAATGTGAAGCAAAAATATATCATACAGTACATTATTTACATGGTATTACACTCGGTCACACATACTCATGCTTCCTCACTCAACTTTGAAACAGAGGCTATTTAAATGAATTAAATTTCTATAAAGGCACCGTATCAAAGTGTATCACACATAAGATACTCTAATTAATATCAATCATGAGTTAAAAGATCCGTAGTTTCAATTATTTATCATAATCCTGGAAGATGATTAAATAATGAAGTCTCATTTAAAAAAAAAAAAAGGAAAAAATGAAAAGAAAAGAACTTCATGAGTGGTTTGTAGTCATGTTCTTATTCCCTAAATGTCCGTAACACTGAAAGAGATAAAATGTAAAGTAATGATAAGTGTCCAGGATTGCACCCTTAGCTTGGTTGACAATGTGCTTCTTCAAAGACTATTGTATTCATATGTGGCACTCATTGAATCATCATCTTCCTCATTCAAGTGCAAGGCTGCCTGTTGGGGCTGATTATGCTTCCTTTTCCTTCTTGTTGATGCTTCCAATGGGCGAGGTGTTTGGCATCCCCGAGATACATGCCCGTATGAACCGTATCTAGAACATCTTGGTGTCTTGTTCCACTCGATTGAAGACTTGCATCCTATTCTTATGGCCTTCCTGGCCCTCTCTTATTCACGATACGAACAATTATCTTGGATCAAAATTCCAAAAACACCATGATCAACATAATTCCCCGATGCATCTCACGAGCCATCATAGTATAACTTCACCCGAATCATGTTTTCATAACTTCACGTATTATTGGGCACATATCTCAACATAATATATATCAAATAAATTATTATGTCACTTCTACAATGCATCAATTTATTATTACTTTTTTGTTATAAATGGGGAAGAGGGTGGGGATTAGTGGCGTAGCCAACGGGTATTGCAAGATTGGGTCTGAAGTGTGCGACTAAACCATTTGTTTAAGAGGTAACTTGACAAACACAAACTTTTTCACACTTCACAACATTAAGGTATAGTATACTATTTTTGGGAAAATCACGTGGTCACATTGTGGCCATTGTCACTGTCACAAGTTAAAAATTTTCCAGCAATTTATGTCACAAACACTGTAGAGTCGCAATTCAATTCAAATGAGTCACAACTCAATTCAGGTGAGTTACAACATAACCGCGATGAATCACAACTCGACTTTGATGAGTCACAGTCACACCCTCTTGAGTTGGAACTCAACTTCGGCGAGTCGCAGTAACACTCATACACCGTCGTCAGAACAAGACTACCACCATCAGCCACTGTGACCACCAGATTCACCAAAACCGAAAAGCCCCAAATCGAAAACCCAAAAAAATAAATTGATCGAATCGTTAAAAAACCAACCTAAATCAATCAAAAGTCGCAACATAAACCATCAACCAAAAACATCTATACCATTCACGTTACTTTTCAGAACAAATTTCAATCTCATTAGATCTATTTTCTAGAATGAATTTGATTTGATCTGAAACTTTGCGAATACGGCTTCACGAGGGCGGCAGCGATAACGGAGGCGACAGAGTAACGAGAGAGAGAGAGAGAGAGAGAAAGAGAGAGAGAGAGAGAGAGAGAGAGAGAGAGAGTGATGACAATTTGATGGGTGAGGCAATGGCGGCTATTAAGGAAATTATTGAAGATGTGTCCCACGACCAGAAAATTCCACCTATAAGAGGTCTTGGATGATTTGCTTTTATTTTATATCTTGTATTATTTAGGCAACTTTGTATTCTTGATATTATTCCTTGTATTGTATCTTGTAGTATAGGTAAGTCTTAGTGTGCACGCACTGTAGTATGATGGGTTGACTGGTATATGTAAGTCTTGGTATGCAAGCACTATAATATGGTAGATTGATATCGTTACCATGTTTAGTCTGTATTCTTTGTGTATATAAACTTCTCATGTATTGATCAATGAAATATACAATTAATATTATACAATTAATATTCTTCATCTCCATGTTCTCTTTATGGTATTAGAGCGGTGAAAGACTCTTATGAGCATACAACTTAAGGGCCTCTTCTCCAATTTTTTTTCCAGCCCTCACATCCTTTTCTTTTCTCTTGCCCAAACGTCCTCTCTCTTTTTTTCAATAGTGGCAAACAACTCCTTTGAAGATATCCCACCTACTACTATAACAACCAATCCTCCTGAATCCCCTCCATCTCTTGTTCAAATCAATGACGCAACCCGTCTACCTCTTTGTCTTAATCATAATAATTTTTACTCATAGAAATTGCAATTCACCTCACTATTCTATGGATTAAATCTCCTTCACTTCCTTGAAGGTGCTCCTTTGGTTCCTGCTAAAGAAATTCTAAGTTCTAAGGTAACTAAACCAAATCCAGAATTTGTGCTATGGAAGCGTCAGGATCAACTAATACTTATGCAATCATTGTTTCTCTCACAGACTGTGTCATTCCACTCATTGCTACAGAGATCGGAAGAGCACACGTCTGATACATAGACAAGGCTCGATCATATCTTTGCTACAAGGTCAAAATCATGTATTATTCATTTAAGAGACAAATTGTCTTAGTTAAATCGCGGCTCTCAACCTATTTCGGACTTATTGCTCAAAGTCAAGACTAGGATGATAAGCTAGCTTCTCTTGGTACACCATTTGAGCGATGTACATCTTATCATTTATTGCACTAGAAGGTTAGGTGCTGCCTTTAAGGAGGTGATTGCAGCTCTCCGCACTCGTGATTCTCTTGTCACCTTTGAAGAACTATATGATAAATTAATAGATCACGAAACCTTTCTTCGAGATGCAGTTTCTATGGTCATGACTTATTCACCATCTATCAACTACTCTAGAAAAAACACTTCTCAAATCGCCCCCTCTCCCCTATCTTCCAATAAAAATAGATGCCCATCAACTTACTCACCTTCCCCTACTCCTGGTCTCCTTCCAAACCCATCCCAGCCTCCATCATATATCTCCCAACCTTATTCCTACAATCTCCCACAGTCTAATAACCCCAATGAATCTCAGAATAGGTCTGCTTGTAGGAAATCTAGCATCATCTAACAACTTTGTGGAGATCATGGTCATCCTGCTAAAACTTGCTACAAGTGGTTCCTTTATTTTCGTCCTACTTGACCGTGGGTCAGTGCAATGGATAGTGCTTCTACAGATGGTAATTGGCTAGTGGATTCAGGCGCCTCCCATCATGTGGCATCTCAACTCATGGATCTCTCCTACTGTCAGTATGCTAGGCCTGATAATGTGCTATTGCGCAATGGTAATACTTTCTGTATTAACCGCACATGTTCTGGCTCTCTTTATCCAAATTTTCATCTTTCTAATGTGTTATATGTTCCATCATTATGTCGTAATCTTATATCTGTCTCTAAATTTTGCAAATAAAATTGGACCTCTAATGATCTGTATGAATGACCATCGTCCGCCTCCATTGCTCAATCATCTCCTATAGTCTAGTCCTTGTCTATCATCTCTCCTTAAAAATTACTCAAGAATCGCTTCATTCTTGAGCACTTCAGTCATTCTCCCATGTGCCATCTAATTTTTCATGTCATTCGTGTTAGTATAATAAGAGCTCTAAGCTCCCTTTTAATATTTCGAGTTCTAAAAGTTCTAAACCTTTAGACATTATTTTTACTAATGTATGGGGACCAAGTTACATTAATTCTTTAGAAGGTTTTCGTTATTATGTCATATTTGTGGATCATTTTCCCAAATTTATTTAGTTTTTTCCATTAACTTTAAAATCTAGTGTCTCTAATATATTTTACTCCTTTCAACAACATGCAAAAACACAATTTAATTGTAAAATTAAGATGCTTCGCTCTGATAAAAGAGGCGAGTTTCTTGGTCTTTGCCAAATTCTTGCAACATATGGGATACAATATCGCATTACTCCTCCCTACACACCTAAACACAATGGCACTGCTAAGAGATATCATTAACATATTATCGAAACTGGTCATACTCTAATGCACCAAGCCTCTCTTCCTCAATCCTACTAGTCTTATAGTTTTAAAACTACTGTATATCTAATTAATAGAGGCTTCCCACTTCCACTCTAGCAGATGCCACACCTTACTTTGTTTCATTTAAATACAAACCGAACTATTTAAATCTCCACCAGTTTGGTTGTTTGTGTTCTCCTTGGCTTCCACCCTACTTCTAAACTTGATCCATGCTCTAGTGCATGCATATTTCTTGGCTATGACACAAGTTATCATTCTTACTTGTGCCAGGATATCTCTACAAAGCGAACATGTGTTTTCTTTCACCTCCAAATCTCCTACATCATCCTCTGAATCTCTTGACTAGTACACTTTACTACTATCATATGATCTGCCCTGTCTTTCCTCCTCTCAACCACTGTTCCAAGTTGGTCCTCCTTTACCCACCCACTCGGTAGAACACAATTCTGCCAAGCGACCATCCTTCTCAGCAAAAGCATTCTACAAAGTCTGGTTTCTCCTCAGTAGAATAGGGCTCTATCGAGATTGCTCCTTTCTTAGTAGAACTTGGTTTTGCCAAGATTGCTTCACCCTCTGCAGAACTAGCTTCTGCCAAGGACATTTCTCCCTTGTTAAAACATCATTCTACTGAGGATCAACCCAGCTTGGCATAACCATGCTCTACCAAGTCTCCCACTCCACATCAAAATACACATCCTATGATGGCTCAAGCCAAAAACAATATTTTTAGGCAAAAAATTATTAATCAAAATGCTCTTTTATCTAACGGAACTTCGGATCTTGTTTCTCCTCCTTCTTATATCACTCTTGTTGGCTGGTTTTCCAGGCTAAACACCATTCTGATGGTTACATTTCTCGCTACAAGGCATATTGTTGAGAAAGGGTTCCATTAACACCCTAGTTTTGATTATCATGAGACATTTAGTCCCGTGGTCAACCCCATGACCATTCGTATGTTTCTAACTTTGTCCCTACACTTTAATTGGCCTATTCACCAACTTGATGTCAACAATACATTTCCCTAGGGCATCTTGCATGAGTTTGTTTACATGACTCAACCCCAGGCTTTGTTGATTCTCAATTTCTCATGCATATCTATCTCTTGCATAAAGCCATCTATGGCTTAAAGCAAGCTCTTCGTGTGTGGTACATTGAACTTTAAAAATTTTTGCTTCAATATGATTTTATTATTTCTCGTGTTGATACTTTATTTTTATTTTTCCACTCTAATGTTACTATTTTCTTTCTTGTGTATGCGGATAATCTACTTGGTGCCGGTAATAATGTCACTACCTTACGCACCTTTATTACTGCTCTTTCTACCCAGTTTTCTGTTAAAAACTTAGGTCTCGTGCAATAATTTTTTAGGTGTTAAAGTTATACGCACTCCTTTTATTTTTCTCAAACATAAGTACATTCATGACCTTTTAACTAAAGTTAACATGATTGGTGCTAGGACTGTTTCCACTCCTATCTCTATGTCCTCCTCAATTTCTCTACGTGATGGTTCTCCCTCAACTGATGCTACTAAATATCGTCAGGTTGTTGGTGCCCTACAATATTTGTCCCTAACTCGTCCTAATATTTGTTTTACTATCAATAAATTATCCCAGTTCATGAGTAATCCTAGTGAACATTATTGGACGGCTATCAAACGTGTACTTGGCTATCTCAAACATACCATTTACCATGGCCTTCTTCTTCGTAGACATTTTGAGCTCCCTCGTATTGCCTTTATCTACTCGGACTGGGTTGGCAACATTGGTGACCATTCTTCTGCCTGAGCCTTCATTGTTTATCTTGGTTCATCTCTTATTTCAAGGTCTTTTAAGAAACAACGTATGGTTTCTCAGTCTTCCACTGCGGATAGGTATCGCTCTCTTGCTTTCTATTCAAGTGAAGTCTTGTGGATTAAAATTTATTGTCTGAATTTCAGTTTTCTCTTTCTTCAACTCCTATTATTTTTTATGATAACTTGGGAGCTATATATCTATCGATTAATCCTGTGTTTTATTCTCAGATGAAGCACATTGCAATTGATTACCATTTTGTTCATAACCATACAGCTACAGTGTCGTTTTGTGTTTCTTATATTTTGTCTCAAGATCAGCTGGCGGATACTCTTAGCAAGTCTTTGCCAAGTGCTAAATTTGAATCGTTAAGGTCCAAGATTGGCGTCTCCAATGGATCCTCCATCTTATAGGGGCCTATTAAGGAAATAATTGAAGATGTGTCACATGACTAGAAAATTTCATCTACACAGGATCTTGAATGATTGCTTTTATTTTATATCTTGTATTATTTAAGAAACTTTGTATTCTTGATATTATTCCTTATATTGTATCTTGTAGTATAGGTAAGTCTTGGTGTGCAAGCACTGTAATATGGTAAGTTGATTGGTATCTGTAAGTCTTGGTATGCAAGCACTACAGTATGGTAGACTAATTTCGTTATCATGTTTCGTCGGTATTCTTTGTGTATATAAAATCCTTATGTATTGATCAATGACATATACAATCAATATTCTTCATCTCCATATTCACATTAGCAGCAATAGTCAATAAGCGCGACGGCTTTGAGCACAGTTAGGTTTGAAAATAGAGACCGAAGAGGGGGAGACAGACAGTTATGGGTAGGTGGTACTTTCTGAAGACCTCTGTAGTCGTCGATAATTACTGATCGCTATTCCATCGGAATTTACCGACCAAGGACTAGCTCCATCTTTAATTACCAACACATCCTACAATCGGTGATTACCGACAAGAAGGCAGAACTCCGTTGGTAATCACCGATAAGCTGATTACCAATGGACTTTGACTAACTGCTTTCCGTATCATTGCATTTTCTAATAATGAGACGAGGTCTTGCATTCAGGTATTCTTACCGAAATTCTCTCAATTGTACACAAAAAGATAAAGGGTAGCATTTTACTTCCTCTTTTGGTGGCATTTAATAGAAAGAATTTTTTAATCTACATATTATCGTTAAAATAATTGTATAGACTTACATTTTCTATTAAAGTAGCCAAAAGAAAATTTATACTTAAAGCACGCATCATATTTAAATAGAAGTTATTAAGGTGGGATATTAAAGCCCACATAATTTTTCATGTATTCCGTGCAACATCAAAAACGAATCGGCTGATGTGTTTAGTATTCTTTTACCTAAAGTGAATTGTTTTATTAGTCGTTTTACTCAAATTTGGTCCTTATTTTATGTATACACACGCTAACGTTTTAAAGAAACTAGTGGTCCTTCGTGCGTTGCACGATGTCTATTACTGTTTTGGAAATATTTTCTTTAACTCACACTATTTTAAAAGCAAAGTCATAGTTTAGATAATGAAGTGAAAATTGTGGCCGTACTTGACATGTGAATTGTTAAAATCAAAATATATCATCAAAAAATTGGAAATCAAATAGAGTTATATTCATGACGCACTTCACCACCTAAAATTGGTTACATTTAGTAACTATCTTTGAATCAAGTCACTCCATGCAAACAGCCATCACGGAGATTGCAAAACAATCTAAATTAACCACAACCACAACAATATGAAAACCATCACATAAGCATGTACAGCTCATGAACTACAAAATGTGCCATGGAAAAATCTTAAAATAAGATTGAAAATATATCAAAAACTTACTCAAATTGATACAGTCTCAAGGCAACTAATACCTAAAGTAGTGCCGCACCCAAGATTTAGAGGCCTTGAGTCGAAACTCAAAAATGGGGACCCTACATATATAGTAGTATGTATATTCAAATTGTATTTATTTTTTCTTTAATGCAAAATTTTATTTTCCATATAAAACAATAAAAAAATATGCAAAATAATTACCTTCATCATCTAAAAAGACATATTTACAAAAAGAATTATTTATTAAATAGAATATTAAAGAGAAACAAATAGTATATGCATGGCAATTTTCACACTTCTTACACGTAATTTTCCAGATACATTTGACATTTCTCTTTGTTCCATTAATCAAGAGCTAAAACGCATTTTAAGAATAAATTTGTGAAGGTTGAAAACATTGTAATTCCAATGTCATAATCACGAGCTAATCTCTTCAAGAAAGGGGAAAAAAGCATGAGATATTCTGAATTTTCTTCATGATCTTGTTAACAATAGAGATAACATACTGATTAAATAAAGCTTCTTCCAGTATATTGTACGTGTAGGGAAATCAGATGATGTAGCCACTTTGTTTTTAAGAAATTCCTTCTTAATTTAAAGAATAATAAAATCATTAAGAGGCTCACTATATTCGATTAATACTGAAAACAATGGGAAAGAAAAATTTTAAACATATACAAAGAAAAGACATAGGCCATATAAACATAACAAAAAGGGGTCTTTATGCAAATGGCCAAGTCAATATAAAACTTTATTTAAGAGGCATACCATTATAAATTTTTAGGTAACTAGCCTACTCTTTCAAATAATAATAAAATACAATGTAAAATATCTAATTTACCCCTTGAGAGAAATAACGCTACTAATGCTGTTATACAGAACACATAACGGCATTAGTAGCGTTATAACAGAGATCGGAAGAGCGTCGTCGATGTATGTTCGTTTTTAGTGTGTAACGCCAAGTAAGTAGTTAGAGTGATTTCAGAGCTCTCTTTTCTCCACAAGTTCATTCTTGTGGTATAACAACACTTCACCTTCATTAAAGCATGAGGGGGTCTATTGGGCTTGCCTAACCCCATGTCTCAATACTTTCGACATAGATGTTAGTTAACAATTTCGACATCTTCTCAACATTTGGAGTGCATCGGCATGATAGCAAAGACGAAAACTCAGAATCTCACAAGACATATTCATCTTGATCCAGGACTAGTTGCTCGGTCGACTAGGAGGGGGTTTTGCATTCGTTATGATCATAAGAAACCGATGCATGTTAGTCTTTAGTGCACAACGCCAAGCAAGTAGTTATCTATTTCTAGATCTCGGAGCTCTCTTTTCTTCACAAGCTTATACTTGTTGTGTAACAATACTTCACCTTCATTAAAGTATGAGAGCTCTGTTAGGGTTGGCTAACTCCATGTCTCAATGCTTTTGACTTAGATGTTAGTTGACAACTTTGACACTTCTCTATATTTGGAGTGTATTGGCATGATCGCGATGATGAAAACTTAGAATCTCACAATATATGTTCATCTTTATCCAGGACTAGCTGCTTGATCTACTAGAGAGGGTTTCACATCCGTTATGATCATAACAGACCGATGTACGTTAGTCTTTAGTGTCTAACGCCAAGCAAGCAGTTATCTATTTCTCAAGTGATTTCAAGAGGAGGGGGATAACTCCTGTCAATTGGAAGGCAGAGAGCAGGAAAACTGTCCAATTGGGAAAAGAAAGCCGTCTGCATCTTTTGGAGTTGAAATGAAGTAAGGTGCATTGAGGAAAAAGAAGGAAATGAAGACCCTTATTTCACTTCGACCAAATGCAAATCTTTCTGACACAATGTCGAGTCTTGGAATCCAAGACTACCGAGCACAATGAATTACTTTTGTTGGAACATACAGGGTACGGGGAACCCTATTACTTTGGATTCACTATGGAAATATATCTGTGACTGCTCCCCAAGTCTTGTCATTTTATTTGAGACTAGATTTTTTAGTTTTGAAGTAACTAACTTTAAATAGCGTTTGGGTTTTTATAATGGCTTTGTGGTGGACTCTATTGGGAGGGATGGAGGCTTAATGTTACTTTGGAAGGAGGAACTCAACCTTTCAATCCAATCTTACTCGAATGGACATATTGACGCTCTTATCCAAATTGATTATAATGTTAAGTGGCATTTTACAGGCTTTTATGGCAACCCGAGACAAGATCAAAGATTTTTTCATGGGAGTTACATACGCTCAGATCTTTGTCTTCACCACCATGGATTTGTAGAGGCGATTTTCAAGAAATTACATCGCAAGGTGAGAAAGAAGGGGTAGTGATCGTTCTTGGGAGCTCATGGCTAATTTTAGAGATAGTCTTTGTGACTGGCTTTTGGACTCTATTCCATTTTCAGGCCCTTGTTTAACGAGGAACAATAAACGCCATAGGGAGCATTTTATTCAAGAACGGTTGGATCGTTTTGTTTGGGAAAAGGGGCAGCCAGCCTTTTTCCCAATGCTTTGGTTCAACAGCTTGATTATTTCGGGTCAAACGATAGACCAATTTTGTTGGTTACTGATGGTGATTCTAGCTTCAATCAAAGGGTCCGTAAAAAGAAATTCATGTTTGAACCTTTCTGGTTCAATGAACACGGTTATGAAGCAACTGTTGATGATTCATGAAGCCATTTTTCTAATAGTAAGGGCCCTGCTAAATCTCTTCTTGACATTAACAAAGCTTCAGCAGTGTGTGCTAGCAATCTGACAGCCTGGAGTAGTAGAACTTTGGGTAAATGGTGGCAAGAACTTTAAGCTCTAAAAGAAGAACTTTAAAGCTACTGCAACACTGATGATCCTGCAAATCACATTCTTCATGTTCGAGAGTTAGAAGATGGAATCAATTAGCTGATGGATTGCGAAGAATCATTTTGGAGACGGTGTGCAAGAATTGATTAGCTTAACAATTGAGATCGAAATACGTGATATTTTCACAATAAAGCCTCTAATCGAAGAAAGAAAATTCCATTGCTAGTATTTGCAAAGCTGACGGGAAATGAGCCACATCATCTCATGATATCGCTGATGTTTTCTTGCATTATTTTGACACTCTCTTCTCTTGCTCAAACCTCTCAGATGATTCTCTTGCCACAGTATGTGCCGGTAATTTTCGCAGACTTTTTGATTCCAATGTTCAACTTCCCAACTTACCTTTTACAAGGGATGAAATAGAGAACGCGGTGTTTGTATTTGAATTGATATAAGCAACAAATGTAAAGAAGGTCAGGAATGTTTGTAATAAATGGAATACTATAAAAGTATTGAAGACAAGAAAAGTAAGATTTGAATGTTGAATCCATTCTTAATTATGTTTGCCTCTATTTATAGTGTACATTAGCCATTTGCATGAGAGTAATGATTGCATGCATTTAACGCTGGCCTATGAAAATGATGCAAGGGTCAAATTGACTGAGATTAACCCTTCACTTTTGACTAATGGATGCCTAAGCCATACATGGGACATGTGATAAGGTTTCCCACGTGGGTTCCCAAGCTACTATGTAGTCGGCTTGCTCATTAGGCCATTATGTTAGGCTGAGGCACGTCTTAGACAGCAGAGGCACTGGAGTAGATATTTATTCTTTAGGTCGATGAATTAGGTCTCTAGATCTTCTGATTGCTACGCCGATAGGTTGTTGAGTTAGGCAAGGCGCTCGAGGCCTACTTCCAAGACCCTATGACCATTGACCTTCATTGACCTTTGACCTTCATTGATTTTTATGACCTGGTGGCTACAAAATGCCCCCTCAAGATCGTGTCCCTGGAGCTCCGGTTTAGCACCCTTGAAGGTTTGTTGGCGATTTTTTTTGAACTTTTTGCCGCCTGAAATCTGACTCTTTAAAATTCAAAAAAGGTTGGGATGGCATTATTAGCCACGTGTCAACCATCTGATGGAATGAGGTGTTCAAAGGAACAGTAATCATTAATTTGATCGACGCCTCTTCATTTCCCAATGTCCCACGCGTCCGTCACCCTTATACCTTCCCCGAGCCCCTATTTATACCCCTCTCTCTTCATCTTTTCCCCGTTGGCTTAATCTTGCTCTGCAATTAGTCTTCTGAAGATTTCTGTTGCCATTTTCTCCAAGCTTCCTTTACACCTTTGACCCTTTTTCCGGTATTCTCTCGGCTCTGTGGTCATCTTAGCCCAAAGGTAACTATCTTTTCTTTCTGTTTTATAGGGGATATTTTCTGCAAACCATCGGAAACCTTGAGTCATTTCTAGAATTCAAGTGGATTTTGTGGAATAGAGGATAGAGAGAGTTCCCTTTCTATGAGTGGCATAAGCGGAGAAGTAATGGTGAACGTAGAATGGTCCGGAGATGAGGAGACGGCAGGACTGGTGCTCAAGCCGGCGCTGAATGTCCAGTTTAAATGAATGGATAACAAAAGTAAGGATAGAAATGATGAGGAAGAGGTGAGTTCCAGTGGAAGGCCGCCGGTAGCGATGATTCGTGATAAAGACTGACAGTGGGTGTGTAAACATAATCCTTTAAAGGCACAGGAGATTAACCTACACGTGGTAAGACAGAAATATCACATTCCTGATCGTATCGCACTTTGGGTCCCTTATGAAAGGGAGGGGGCTCACTGTCTCCCAAGAAGGTATATGGCTATCAGCTCCAAGATGTTTGAGGCCAGTTTTCGCGTTCCACTTCCGCTACCTATTACCAGGCTGTTAAGGTCTTGGGGAATTGCCTCTTCTCAACTTACTCCTGCGAGCTGGAGGGCTATATCTTGCCCTCTCGTAACGCAGAGGCTAGAGATATCCGAGCCCAAGGGACTTTCACTCATCCTATCTACAAAGGGCCTTGCCTTTCAGGAAAAGACGGCTTCAAATAGTTGCTCGATCTAAGGCTGGGACCCTAGACCTCTGGGGGGTTTGAATCTGGCCTGGTAGGCTATCTTAGACGAGCATGCTATGGCTCATGTGGGGTGCTTTATTGGAGACAAAAGGAGTTCTCTAGCTAGGTGAATGAGGTCAACAAGGCCAAGGAGGAGACAGAGTAGGCTTTTAGGGAGAAAGAGCAAGAACTTTATGTTTCTAGAGGGAGAATCAGTTGACCTATGGACCAAGCTAGTGGCCTCGAAAAAGAAGTATGTGGACTTGGAAACTCAACTGGTGACAGAGAGATCAAGCCACAAGCAGATCCTACGAGAGTCTAAGAGACGGGCGGCCACCAGCGAGCTCATTGGATACCAGAAGGCAGTTGCGAGGTAGAACGCCTCTGAAGAGTTCAAGAGCGCCAAGGCCGGCCTTTATTATGAGGTGGTAAAGGAGATTATTGGGGACATCTTGAGGAAGCGTCCTAATTGCGACTTAGACTTTCTCAAGCAGCAAGTTGCCAAATTGAAAGAAAAGTACAGCTATGTGAGCTTTGATGAAGAAGAAGAAGAAGAAGAAGAAGTTGAGATCGTAGCTCAGTCAGAAGCTCTGGCTCCTACATGGGGTAGAGCCGAGGTACCAGCTCCTGTCAGGGAAGAGGTTGAGATCCCTACTACTGATTAAGGATTTGTCTGAGTGTGGGCCCATCTAACCGGCAGCTTGCTTTGATTTGTTTAAGCTAGAACTTCTGGTAGCTTGCCGCCAAGTGTGGGGTCGCTAAGCAAGGAGTTTGCCCGAGCTTAGGTTGCCAACCATTTTATTTGGATGCTAACTAAAAGTTTGTTTTATTTAAGGCTAAGTGTTAGGTCGTTTTGCAAGCAGCTTGTCTGAGCTTCGACCGCAAAACCTTTTACTTGAGCGCACAGGCAGACTGAAAGCTTGTTTGAGTCCTGGCTTTATGTTAGGTCGCTTAGCAAGGAGCTTGTTTGAGCCTCGACCGTGAAAACCTTTGCTTGAGCGCGCGAGTGGACTGAAAGCTTGTTTCAGTTGCAGCTCATGAGCTAGTAAGGTCAATCTTTCTAGGCGAGTATTAGGTCGCTAGTCAGAAGCTTGTTCCAACCTTAGTCGCGGACTGTTTACTCGACTGTTGAAGACTTGCCTTGTATTCTGATTGGGAAAGGTATTCCATATGAGAAACAAACATTTGTCATTTTAAGATATCAACTGTTAGATCGCAAAATTATGGCTTTGAAAATTCTGAGCTTGTATAGGCATATTAATTTGTTAGCCATGACCTGATAGTTTACGATACAAAAGACTGAAGACTATACAAAATTAAGAGTTGGTGCCAGGTTTTCATCTTTTCTCCTTTTTGAGTGTTCAATTTCCCACAGATGTGTCAACTCTGTCTCCTGTGCGGTTCTTTATTTAGCATAACTCTTTTGACCTCCATGCCCATTGGTGAGGAGGTCGCCATTTGAGACATCTTTAATGCGCTTCAAGAGAGTGACGGATGTGCTTGTTAAACTGATCATAGGACCTTCTCTGGGCTTTCTCACAATGGAGGATGAATTGGCTTTCATCATCCCGCTGTCAAGGTATGAATCTGGAGCTTTCTTGACCTGATACTTGGGTGTGGAATTTCCAAGTAGTAGATAATTTGCCTCGACATTCTTCGACCAGAGAGGAGTCAATATATTTGAGGATATCCCTTTGTTGAGTTTGGACACAATGTGTTTTTTTTGCTGTTATGGGACAAGTTGTCTCCACAACCTCTGCCCGCAACTTCAGGTCATTGAATTCCTATTTTTTGCAATCCTGCCCCTCTGCCTTCTAGTCAGTTAGCCTTGATCTCACTGTTCGCTTTATTTCTCATGTTTAACCCCTTGACTTCGGGGGTAAATATGTAAACTTCCAACGACGTAGCCGTGTCTTTAGCAAAGTCCATATTGCATTCCCTAGATGCCCACTGGTCGGCTCGTATGATGGCAGTCCCATAACAGGTCAGGAATTTTATGACATAGTGGTAAATTGAGATCGTGGCCCTGAGCGCGTATAAGATTGGGTCGCCCAAAATGGCATTGTGGTTCAAAGGTACATCCACTATAATGAAGTCTGCCATTATTCTCCTTTCGCAGGGTTCATCTCCCAATTCCACGATGAGCATGATCTTACCCTTGGCTTCTATATAGTCCCCAGTAAAACCCTGGAGCCTAGTGCCATAAAGCTTTAGGCTTTTCTGGTCTATTTTCATCTACTGTAAAATTTGCCGATAGATAATGTTGATGGCACTGCCGTTATCTATCAAAGGCTTATGGATTTTAACGTCTAAAACTGGCATAGTAATGACCAAAGCATCTGTGTGGTGGTGTAACACACCATGGTCATCTTCATTACAGAAGAAGAACGAGCTGGTTTGAGAAACAGAGAGTTGTACCGTGAGTAGGTTGTAGCAATTCTGGGCTTCTCCCATGAGACCTCACCTCTGTCTCTTGGAACCCTCCATGTTGTTATTTCTGTCGACGACCACGCGGATTTCAGCTGAAGGTTGGTTTTGTGGGAGTTGGGCATTGAGGTCTACGCGGGGACAAACTTGTCGGTTCTACCCTCAGTGATTTGCTACGTATTCACTCAGTTATCTCCATTTGATTAGCTTCTCGATCTCTGGTTTGAGATGCCCACATTTGTCTGTGTTGTGACCCACACTCCAGTGATACTTGCAGTACTTGGATTGGTCAGTATCCTTCAACGGTTTCTTTAGGAGTCTTGTCTCATGCAAAATTGGATCATTTTGTAGGATGTTGATGATATGTTCAACAGAAGTGTTGAGCTTGGTGAAGGGTCTAAATGAGGTAGGAAGTTTCTCGCTGCATCGTAGATCCTTCTTGACCTTTTGGTCCTTCCTCTCGTCCTCTGGACGTTTTTCAGCCTGTGAGGTTCCCTCAATGGCTTCCTCAGAGCTTATATACTTCTCAGCCCTTCTTAGAAGCTCCTTATAAGTGTTTGGGAGGTCGTCATGGATGGCCCACCAAAATCGAGCATCTTTGTAGAGGCTTGACTTGACAGCTATCAATATCGATTCGTCCGTCACCTTTTCTATTGTCATGACGTACCTGTTGAAGCGGTCCAAATAGCTCCTGAATGACTCAAATCTTTCTTGTTTGACGGTTTCCAACATTTCCATGGGGGTGGCCCTAGCCTTTGCCCCAAAAGCTGAGATGTGAATTCAGAGGAGAGCTGCTCCCAACTATGCAAGGATCCCGAGGCCAGGTTGCCATACCAGGTCTGTGCGTTACTTTCCAGAGTAAGTGCGAAATCTTTACACATGATAGATCCTGTAGTGGTCTGGAGCTCCATCCAAGACGTATATCGGTGAAGGTGAACGATTGGGTCTGACTCATTGCAGTAAGTACCTATCTGAGAGAGTTTCATTTTGGACGGCATGACAGCCTCTCAAATGGAGGGAAAATGCCTTCCCCATAGATCGTCAGCTCCCTTTACCTTGTATTGTTTCTGTTTGAGGTCATTCAGTCATTTCCTAAGCTCGTCTAGCACATGGATCTACTAGAGGACTGGTTGGTGGCCTTGACATTTTCTCAGATGTGAGCTTGATGCATGGCTATCATGGTGAATAGATGTTAGACTTCTTCTCTTTTGCCTACGCTCGTTTGGTCGCAGAGGTTCTGGTGACCTTGGCCATATGGGACCTCACTAAAGATGGGGTCCTAGCCTCGTGAACACACTGCTTCCAGCCGCATTTCTAAAGAGAGGTGGTGTAGCCCTCGCGTTAGAAGCTGCCTGACCAGAGTTTTGCGTCGAAGTGAAGCTCAAACTTCTCCTAATATGTTCGCTAGGTAGATTCACCCTTATCAGGGATCTTTCAATGTTTTCAAGGCACGAGGAGTCGTTATGTAAGAATTATGTCGGATGTTGCTAGAAAATTGGCGGGTTGTGTTGTTGTAACCACCGGACTTCTTCAGCGAGGGCCATTACTTGACGCTAGAGTGTTTTTGTTTCCATGCCGCTGCCGGACGTGAAAGACCTGCACTGGCTACGTCCCGGCTTTTTCAGAGCCAGAGAGGCAGTCCAACATTGCTACTTCTTATTTTTTGGCTTTCAGAGCGTCTTCAACTCATTTCCTTCTGCCAGAAGTTAGATTTTACAGACGGCCTTTTTACACAGCTTTTTATAAGAAATTTCCCACAGGCGGTGCCAATTTGTTGATGTCAAATTTGTCCTTCGACTTAACAAATGAGATTTATAGAAATTTGTATTTCAATCAATATAAGCAATAGATGTAAAGAAGGCCAGGAATCTTTATAATAAATGGAAGACTATAAATGTATTGAAGACAAGAAGAGTGAGATTTGGATGTCGAACCCATTGTCTATTCTATTTGCCTCTATTTATAATGTGCGTTAGCCATTTGCATGGGCGTAATGATTGTATGCCTGTAATACTAGCCGATAAGAATGACGCAAGGGTCAAATCGGCTGAGATTAACCAGTGGCTGCCTGAGCCAGACATGGGACAAGTAACCACCGGTTCGCATTTAATGCTGAAGTCCCATCAGTTGCAAGTAATAAGGTTTCCCACATAGGTTCCCAAGCTACTACACAGTCGGCTTGCTCGCTAGGTCGTGGCATTAGGTTGAGACACTATAAGCTCAATGTCGTCGCGCCTAGAGTCCTGGACCACGAAAGAGCTGGAGTAAAGATTCATTCTTTAGGTCGCTGAATTAGGCCTCCAGATTTTCTGGTTGCTAGATCGCCAAGTTGTCAGGTTAGGTGAGGCGTTCGGGGCCTGTTTCCAAGATCCCATGACAGTTGACCTTCGCTGACCTTTAACCTTTGCTGAGTTTTATGACCTGATGGCTACAAGTATCATGCCATATTCTTTCACAGACACTAGGGACCTCTTGGGGATTCTTTGGTTGCGGTATGCTTGGATTGTCTCAATGAAGGAGCTTCTTTGGCGGATGTGAATTTCATCACTGATCCCAACAAAAACAAAACCGTAAAAGGCAACGAACTTCTAGCCAATTAGTCTCTGCAATGTTCTCTATAAAATTATTGCAAAAATATTGGCTAACCGACTGAAACATGTGCTGCCATCCTTTATATCTAAATTTCAAAGTGCATTTGTTGAAGGGCGACTTATTGTTGACAATGCATTGGTTGCTTTTGATTGCTTTCATTCTATAAGTAGAAGGGCCAATGGAAACGAAGGTTTTCTTGCACTTAAACTCGACATGAGCAAAGCTTATGATGGAGTTGAATGGAAATTTCTTATTTGAGTGACGGGCGTCATGGGGTTTCCTTCTAGATGATGGAATCTGATTTTTGAATGCATTTCTACTACTACTCTTGCTATTTTGATTAATGGGCAGCCTTTCGGCTACATCAAGCCAATAGTGGGCTTTGTCAAGGATGTCCGCTTTCACCTTACTTGTTTCTTCTCTCTACTGAGGCATTCTCAGGGCTGATTTGAAAAGTAGGATTCTGATGTTCACGACACTCATCTAGGATCACCGGTTTTTTTTTTGTCAATGATTCATTGTTTTTCCTCTTGGTAAACGATTCAAATGTTCAAGTCATGCCAACAATGCTGAAGAAATATGAAAGGGCATCAGGACAAATTATTAATCTTGATAAGTCTACCATGCATTTTACTCCAAATGTCCCCATCCACTCTCATCAGAATATCTGTGAATTCTTGGGAATCAAACATGGCGGTTTCAATGAGATCTATCTGTGATTTCCTCTTCTGTTGGCAAGGAAAAAGAATAAAGCATTCACTAGCTTAGGGATCAAATTTTACAAGCGTGTGAGGGGATGGAAAGGGAACTTATTTTCGGTTGGTGGCTGTGAAGTCCTTATTAAGGCCATCCTACAACAATCCCGACTTTTCATATAAGCTTATTCAAGCTGCCTAATGCATCAATTGCTTCAATTCAGCGGGCTGTCTATCAATTTTGGTGGGGTGGAGATGTGAATACACGAAAACTACATTGGGTGAAATGGGATCAGCTTTGTGTGGTTAAAGGTTTTAGTGGTCTGGATTTCAGAGATTTCTCCAAGTTCAATCGTGCAATGGTTGCAAAGCAATCTTGGTGATTGATCAACGACGATACATAAATTGCACACCGCATTCTCAAAGGCAAGTATTTCCACTCTAGTTCTTTCCTTTCCTCACAATTTAGAAGTGGAGATTTTTTTGTTTGGAAAAGTCTTTTTTGGGAGGGAGGGGGAAGAACTCATTGTTACTGGCTATCATCAGAGGGTCGGGAATTGGAGTCAATTGATGTTTTTGCTAACCCATAGTTACCGAAACCCCCTAATTTCAAACCCATTACACCACCCAATCTGCGATTTGTAAAAGTCTCTAACTTGATGGCTGCTTCTGGTGATTAGAATTGTAACATGATTTGTGAATTTTTCTTGTCTCCAAATAGATATTTAATCATGTCGCTCACTATTGGTAATCGGCATGTTCCTGATAAATTAATTTGGCACTATAAGACCAATGGGAAATACTTGGTGCGAAGTCGGTATAAATGCCTAATGATGAAACATGAAGTGAAGAATTGTTGTTCGAGCAGCCCCTTAATTGGTGGAATTGAATTTGGAATGCAAACCTTCCACCTAAAACCAAAATCTTTTGGCGGAGAGGTTTTTTTTAGGCATTGCCATCTTTACTTAACTTGGTAAAATGGGGGATTAATGTGCCAGCTTCATGTAATTTCTGTGATAAAACTTGAATCAGTGAAGCATACTCTTTTTCTTTGCCTTTTTCACCCACAACGCTTGGAAGGAAATGGGCCTCTGGAATTCTATCAAAATGCATCTTCATGGAGACTGCTTGAAAGACATTATTCGTGGAATTACTTCAGGAGTTGCTTCTTCACTTAATAGCGTGTTTTGTATAGCCTGGCTTGTGCAGCATGGAAGAAATAAAGCTGTACATGGCTCCAGTCGACGTGAACTGAAATTACTTGTTGTTGATGTTGCCATCCATGATTTTATTCACCAGTTTGTGAAAGGTTCTACCCTTGTGCCTGATTTTATAAAGGTTCAAGTGACTCTGTAGTTGACATCCCCTTCTAGTATGTTGACTCAATGTTGATGCTGTGATTAAGGAGACAGAAGGTTGATTTGCTATTGAGGATGTGATACGTGATGACCATGGAGTGGTTTATAGTGTTTTTGCTACATGGAAGTCGCGTAATTTGCTGGTGCAAGCGGTTGAAATTTTGGCTCTATATCAAGGACTGAAATTTGTTGTTGAGCATAATTTGAAGATCCATGAGGTCGCGATGGATTGCTTGCAAGTCGTCCAGAACTTGAACGTAAATCTGGAACACCATCCTAATGCATCTATTCTCAGCGAGATTAAATCGCTCTTCGTGTTTCTACATGTGGACCTTGCAAATTTACTTGTCGGGAGGCGAATAAAGTTGCCCACGCCATTGCCAAACAGCCTCTTACTTTTGATTTTTGTTGTAATTGGACGACAATGTTCCTCTATTCCTTGGTTCGGCTATTCGCCATGATTTGAATGAATGAAATTCTTTCACTTTCAAAATATATATATATAAATATATATATATATAAAAATATATATATATATATCTTTAACCTTTTCTAGTTCTTCCTTTCTCTCAAACAAGAAGAAAATTAAAATAAATGTATGATTTTCCTTGCTTCTTTTCCCTCTCTGTTTCATGCATACTTTCTCTTAACTCAACAATTCTATATTTTTACTTGAGAACAAAGAGGATGTGACACATTTTTCTTGTGTTCCAACCTCAAAGTTTCATCAATAAACTTATCTAACAAATAAGAGAACTCTATAGTTTGAAATGACCTTACTGTGGAGTATTTGAAAACTTGGTAAATTAATGCACAATGCTGCTTTTGTCATATAATGGTAGAAGTAAGATTTTCATTCTTCCTCTGTCATCATCATCATTAAACATAGACTACATGCAGTCACCCATAACTTCACCAATTTAACAGTTCAACTTCACATAGACTAAGCTAAGCCACCAAATTTCATATAGATAGCTAACATATAATAAACTCCTGCTCCCCAAACTATCTCTAAAGTCCATCATTATTACATTTTTCAAAGAGGGGTGGGGATGAGGAAGCATATCAAATAGTAATTTTTGGTGGGGTTAATTTCACATATCGTCCCCAACCTTTTATTATGTCATGTATACAGTCCATTATAACGGTTTTTGTCAATTTCATTGTTAATTCCTCTAATAAATTACTGTTTTGTCCTTTATCATTTTAAATTAAAAAACAAAAATTTTAAAAATATAAAATTTTTAATTCAAAAACAAAAAAGAGTGGGGATTCCCCCTTTTGGCAACTGGAAATGACAAACATTTGCTACCATTTCCAGTAGCCTTTGGTGGGAGTCTCCCCCTAGGCTGCTGGAAATGGCAGCTGCCATTTTCAAAGCCAAAAGAGATGGCAGTAAAGTACTGCTATTTCTGGCAGCGTAGGAGGGAAGACTCCTCCCCGAAATGCTGCTAGACATTTCCAGCAAAGTGTTGCCATTTTCGGAGCCAAAAATGGGGGGGGTCTCTCCTCCTATTCGCCAAAAATGGAGAGGCTCCCCTTTCTTATTTCTTTTTTTAAGTTAAAATATTTATTTTTTATATTTTTAAAATTTTTTTCTTAATTTAAAATGATAAAGTGTATAATGGTAATTTTTTCAATGAGTTAACAGTGAAATTGACAAAAACCGTTAAAATGTTAGTGACTTAACAAAAGGTTGGGGACCTAGTGGGTTGAAAAAAATGTTAGTGACTCAGCTGATAGTAACCCAAAGTTTGGAAACAATATGTGAAATAGCGCTTTTTGGTGGAACAAAGTGCTATTTCAAAGACCATGTTTCTTTTCATCATTTCAACGACCACCTTTCAAAAAAAAAGAGATGTCACCTTCTACTTTAATATGTAGCATGGAGACTGAAAAATGAGTTCAACAACCTGCAAGTGTAAGAATTGAATATAGAAGAAATAGAACCCATTTCTTAGAAATAAAGGAAAAGAATTATTAAAAAAAAAGGAAAAGGAAAAGAGCAAGAACTATTGAAAATTAACGCAAATTCCAAGATGTGCTCTTCCGATCTCATGACCGTTGTTTAAGGAACTTAGTTATGATAAGAAAAATAAAAGAACGAAAACAAATTTAACAAACTGTCAAAGCTTTCCATTATATGATTAAAGTCACTACAACCATATAGAATTTTAACTCGTCAAACCAATCTCCCAAGTATTACAAAAAAATATATAATAAGCTTTGCTGCATCTATCAGTTTCTACCCTTTGCCTAACCTGCAATGAATATAAGAAATCTCAAGATGCTATGTTAATATTTTTCTTCACAAGACTCTCTGACCCCACCCAAGTGACACCAGAAAAATCACCCCAAGTTTTACCACACCTAATTTTCTATTCTTTGAATAAACCATAAAGAGTTATAAGAAAACTTTCAAGGTGCTAGACTAACCAATTTTTCCCCCAACTCACTTGCACCACTTGTGCATAAAAGAAGAGGAAACCACTTCTATTTATAGGCTTCGTTGACTTGTGAGA
>CAVNYN010241684.1:0-19574 GCA_963692815.1 Nyctanthes arbor-tristis | reverse complement strand
TTTGGGTAACCTTTTAGACAAGGGATATCACCAATTATGTGATAAATATTTCTTAGACTTTATCAAAGAAAATGCCATTTGTAGGGAAGTTTTTACAATTTTTTTAAATGTAATTTAAAGATAAAATATTGATTTTACCTTATTTTGTAATTTTTTTAATAAAAACTTCCCTACAAATAGCATGACCCTGTGGTTCAACTAGCAAAAAGTTTGACATGGCAGATGCATTTGAAACGGCCCAAATCGAGCCCCAAAATAGTAATGACCCTACCAGGCAGGTCTCTTTGGGCCCACGTGGGAGGGCCCATAAATCTAGGCCCGTCTTTGGCCCTTAAAAAGGTAGCAAGAGCCTACTTTTAGGCTGCAGCGCGCAACCCCCACATATACAGCCCGAACCATTCGCCTCGCAGGCCCGCTCGGTTCGTTAGTTGGAGCGCGGTCCTTAAAATTTCAAAAAAACGGATACATCACTTTCTCCCCGTTTCCCACGTATTGCTTTATATGCCTTGAAAGTTGAAACCTCAGCACAAGGGAACGATAGGGTTTATGGAGGAGGAGGAAGCTCGGTATTATTCACTACAAGGTACCAATTGTGTTGCAGTGATCTCTATAAGGTAATTCGTCTTCTTCTGTTCCTCATCGGTGGATTCCGATCTATTTATGTGCCTGACATTCCGGGGAGCTCATCCAATTATAAGATTCTGTCCTGCTTCTTCGCCTTTCTCTTCTTCTAGTTCCTAGGAATTGGATTTCCTTTTTCCTTTCTCTGTGGTCTTATGGACTGGGTTTTTCTGTCAATTTCCCTTTTGATTTTTTGTTGTAGCTGTTTATAGTTCTATCCTTGCCTGTAGTCTGCAGCCTGTCGCTCTAGCTCTCGATAAAATAACCATGACCAGAGTCCAGTTCTGGAAACTGCCCCCACTGGACCCCCAGGTGTCTCCGCCTCTTTCAAGAACCATTCACTAGGTTGTAGCTGAGAGATGATAGGAGGGGTAGCAAAAACTTGACAACCGTAGATGTAGTTGATCCACATAGAGCCCATAATGTCAAGTGAAATCTGTAGTTCAATTTTCAGCTGGGATTTATCATGTTTTAGAAACTGCCATTCTTTCACGAACCATTCACTAGGGTGTAGCGAAAAGATGATAGGAGGGGTAGTTGAAACTTGACAACTAGCTGGAACCACTTGTGCGTTATTTTGGAGATCGAGTAAGATGGTTTATTGAGGGATGAGGTTGAAAGTCCTATTCTTACCGTAGACTGTGATGGTTGGATTTGAAAATTGCCACACGTGACTCTTTGGTCACTACTAAGGTCCTGGTGGCAATTTATATCTATTTAATATTTCTACAAAGACAAATTGTTGTTTCCTTCTCCCCCCTCCCCCTCTTTTTTAAATATGAATAAGTTAGATGCTTAGTCGACATCTTAAGTTGGTTGTTCATTTGAATTAAAATCCACTACTTGCATAAAAGTAGCCATTTAAGATAGCCAACTAAGTATAACTAAGTATATCATGTTAGAAAACATGTCTTTGTAGAATTACTCTTTCTATTTAGTGAAAACGAGTGATGGAGATTTGTGTAGTATATGTGGGTCCCATTTAATATAAGACTAGAATGTGATTAATTTGGCCAAACTTTATTTGAAAATGGAATGACTTTACTAACGAGGCATGAACTATTGTGCCTTTGCATCTTAATATTTATATGTGCCTAAGCACTGTTGTAACATAGTGGAGTTGCAATCCTGAAAAAGATAACACTCTACTTTTGATCTATTGAGCTGAGACAATGAATTCTCAACGGCAAGGTTTTTGATAGATGGAAGTAATTTGTGGTGAATTGTTAAGATTCATGTATATGGGCTTACCTTAAAAGATTTATGTAAATTGGACAATTAACCAATTTATTTGGTAGCCGATGAGTGTAACATTTGGCAACTTCATTATGATTAATTTCTGCGTGGAACAGAAGTACAAGGCTAGGAAGTTAAAATTCTATAAGAATTTAAAGAGCCATTAAATGGTCAATGCCCTCCTAGTTCTTCTAAATCATTTTCTCCCTCGTAGATTTATCTATGAAAATCGCTCAATGGACGTCAGTTGGCAACTATATTGGTTTATCTTTAGATGTTAAAGAATTGTCATTATATCTAAGCTTCCAAATCTTATCCCTTTTGGTAATGAGCAACGGTAGATGTACAACAAATTGTAGAAACATATACTTGGTAGGATCTTGTTAACTCACACATCACATCACTGTTTCATCAATAGTTATTACATAGACAGCTTGTGTGCATGTACAATTTGTTGTATGTTTTCATTGTACCAATAACATTTTCCTTTTGGTTATAAATATTCGTTCTAGAGTTCATTTAATTGAGCTTTTAACTTAACCTTTTATTCATTTAGAGTTCATTTAGCAGTTAGAGGTCTCCGATGGAATTAATATATATATATATATTAATTCTTTTCTTAAATTTTCTCGAGAAGTGTTATCATGCTGATAAGGTTTCTCCTAAATATTTATTGTAAAACTTAAATTGGGCTTGTTGCATCTTAGATGCGTAAAGAATACATTCCTTACACTAAGAGGTTGATAAACAGATAAAACATGACAAAATAAGGTACCTATTTCTGAAGAAACGTGTTTTGGATGCTTGCCAAGCATATGACTTTTGAAGAATGGTTGTGCCTTTGATTTGTGATAGAGCAAGTCTCAATGCTTAAAAGCATTTGCATGGAGTAATGTGAATTGTCCATTTAATATAAGAGCTTGTTTGATGCTCTTTATTTGTCAAAATGTAGAGAACTTATAATGAGGAGAGAGGTAGAATGTGTATTGTGAATGTAAAAGGATTTAAAATATGTGGTTGTAATTAAATAGTTATCAAATCAAATGTCAAATCAGTGGTAGGTAAAATTATAAATTGGTAAAATAATGAGAATCAAACAAGCTCTAAGCATTCTAATGTACCAACAAAATTCCAACCATGTTTGGCTTGGTTGGTTGACATTTGTGGACTTTGCTAAAAACAAATAAAAGGCACATAAAAGGGAAATAAGTAGGAGGTCTTCTAGAAAGTTGAAAGATTCACAATAGTTGGCCAACTTTCTTGGCATGATATATATGCATCATGTAAACAGGGAGACATTTTGGTAACTGGTTTATAGCCAACTCAATGTGGACGAAATTTTGCTCATTTGATTTCTTCAGTACCTAAGGTTTTGTACTCCACCATCATTAAAAGAGTAGGCAATGAATGGCATAAAATGTTATTGAGGTATTAAAAGGAAATTTCACCTTGTTGTCAATGCATTACTCAACTTATTAACTTATCTTGTCCAACATAAAAGGATTGGTTATTACCTCTTTATTAAAGATAATTCGTCAATCACTAGACCATGAAAACATTTAATCCACTCATGTGGCCCCATTGACTAGTGATGCCGTTAATTCAGTGTAAAGCACCTAATGTGCCGGATATGAGAAGTCTTATCTAGTTCAACCTTTACACTGAATAAATAGAACTAGTACAAACAGACAGAGAAAACTATTTAACATTTTGACCTTTTGCATCCTCTTGCTAATAAGGTTTACTTCAGTAGCATACTTTTTGGCTAGAACTTTCCTTAATGAGATAGTAAAATTTGGCCACGATTTTTGGAAGCTTATTAGATTATGAGAATTTTCTGTGAACTAGCAGTGTGTTTGGGAACTCAACTTATAAATTATTTTGTTTATAAATTGTCACTTGGTATCATTTCATTGGTTTCATTTTTTCAGAAACTCAAAAAGTAAACGTCAAGTCGTAATTTTTTTACCTTTTACAAAAAAGCAACCAATAATATGATACCACGTAGCAGTTTATAAACCAACTTATAAACAATCCAGTTGCCAAACACACTGTAATTTTTTTTCTTGCACACTTGATGGAAGTTCACCATCAAGATGTATTTTTATAAAAAATAATTAGGTTGGATTCATGAACATTAAAATAAAATTTTTATATATTGAAATTATTTCAATTATGGTTTTGTGTGCGCCATATATGCAAAATATATTTGAAAGATAAATGATCTTGCCACTGATCGCAGGAGGTGTTTTCCCATACTCAGAAAAAAATTATTGTTGTTGTGAGTCATTTGGATTGATTCCTAATCTACCAAAATTCTTTAACAAGTAGCATTCTCTTTATATGCGAATTCTAATAACTCCATCAATCCCTCTCCAGTGCAAAAATACCTAAAAACTATTTGTCCATTAGCGGAAGAAAAGTAGGTTTTGGTTCCACATTTCTAGCTATAGTCAACGGGAAAAAGAAATAGCAAGCAAACCTAATGGTCGGATTTCACCCCGAGGAAGTACAACATTTTTCCGTAGTCGTGCTAACTACAAACATTCTTGTGTGTTAGTGTTTGCACAATTAAAAAATAAAATATGGTAACATTCTTGTGTTAGTGTTTGCACAATTAAAAAGTAAAATATAGTAACATTCTTGTGTGTTAGTGTTTGCACAATTTTAAAAATAGATGATTTGTTATCTTTCAGCTCAAGCTCTTTTTTCCCAATTTAAGTCAACTTCTACCTTATTATTCAATTATAGTAACATTTGTTTATTGGCTTGTGTTATTGTGCTATGCTATTTGTTCATTTTTACAAATGAAGACTCTTGCGAAGTCATTTGTATGCTAGAGTTAAAGAAATTTCTTTAACAGTTGAGAAAAAATAGGTTTTCCATTATTCTATCAATGATGAGGAGTAGTTTTGTTCTATATTGAGGTCCAATTGTTAATTCTATATTATTACCTAATGTGGTAATATGTACTGAATTTCGTCCTTGTTTTAGTTCATTTAAAAGGTGTTTGATACTCATTGTTGAGCCCAAATTCTCCAAAAATTATCATCTCCACTTACCTTTTGATTTGATAACTACTCAATTACAATCACATATTTTAAACTTCTTTAAATCATTCTACCTCTCTACTGGTTATAATTTTCCCATAATTTACCTCAAATAGTAAGAATTAAGACACCCTTTTAGTAACCTTATAGTTTATTTTCTCTAACCCTTTTAGTAACCTTATAGTTTATTTTCTCTAACAAGCATGCAATCCAGCTAATCTTTAGTCTTTCTCTTGCTTTTAGAAATTGCCATCATGTTTGAAAGTCTTATGTTCCGGAATGTAGATGTAAACATTAACATGGTATTTTCCCTTATCAGCGTCTACTATTTCTACCTTTCTCTAAATTCCGTGTTAATTTTTCTTTTCCAGCCTACTAGAGTTGACAAAGTGGAACGAATTACCAGTGGAGGAGGACAGATCATATGCTACCAGGGAGAAAGGGTGGATGGGGTTCTTGCAGTAACAAGATCTGTAGGTTTGTCTTTTCGTTTCTGCATTCGGCTGCACTTCGTAAACCAATTTTATGCATTTAATTTTCCTTCTATTAGATTATTTGTATCGTATGTGAAAATTTAACTTGGAAGGCGGGGGGAGGAAAGGTTTGGGACGAGGACTGCACTCCCTGTCATTGCCGTGCTCGGAATCTCCCCGCGCCGTCTGTGTTAAAGGTAGAAGTGTGGCGAGAATGGACCTAGGCGGGACTTTCATTCCTATATCCCGTATTAATCCCCATTCCCCATTTGTAAAATTAAAATTTCTTAAAACAGAAAAACCATGATAGATATAAAAATATCATATTACTCGATGCCTTTTGCTTGTAGTGAAGGACAAATCCTTCTAACATTACTAATGCACCAGCGCCTATCTGATGCAGCAGCCATTTAAAAGAGCCATACGGATTAGAAAATGGTGCAGGTTTTTCTTCTTAGCGTAAAATGTACAAAAATATTTCCAATATGCATTTAAAAAAGAGGGGAAAAGGAAATGCGGAACCCATCTCAAAGTACAATGCAGTAAAGAATGTATGTAAAAGAAATCAAGAAAAACTTCTCAATTTCTTGAAGTTGAGTCATGTAAATATATGTGAGATATCAAAGACAAATACTTTAATCATGACATACAAAAAGTATTTTTAACATGGAGAAGTATTTATGTATGCATGTGTCGGAAACAAATTAATAAGAAAAGGCTTCATCTTCTGTTGAGATTTGTTGAAGTAAGGATATCTTGAATCAATGAAACCAAATTGATACAAACATGATAAATATATATATATATATATATATATTTTGATATCAAAGATGTGATAGGTTACATGGACCCCGCACAGGATTTGGGGCTAACTTCTCAGCCCAATCCACAGTAAAGTTGGGGATTCCCAGTTTTGTTCTGACCTGATCCTGTTGGGTTCGGGGATTCGCCTCCTTATTGCCATCCTCATCTGCAGTTTTTAGTCTTTTGTCTTGGTTTCCTTCTGTTCTTTGTTATGTGTTCATGGTGATGCCTTTTCCTTCTTCTGAAAGCCAAAATCGACTTCGCCAAGTCAGAGGAAAGCAATAAGTCCAGCCACGTATATTGTAGAAAGAAAAAGACGGCTTTTTTGCCAACTTTATTCTTATCATTTGGAATAAATGCAACTAGAAATAAAATCTTCATCATGTTTACTCTTCTCCTACTTCAGCTATTATCATACTGTGACATTACGTATAGTATGTTCTTGCTGACTAGAGCGAATCTCTTTAACTGTCAACACGTGTAAAGGATTCCAAACACACTGGCATTTTGGAAAAAAAAGTTTGGCATTTATTTGAATTCATTTTTGTGCAATATGTTTATGTGACAATGTCAAAGATTTTACAAAACGATTCTTCTGCTTTAAATTATTCAAGACTACTATCACTCTGTAAATACAGTGTTTTCCTGCATCATTATGGTCTTAGATCTAGGCTCCAACAAATTATTCATGGAAAGAGATGTGTTGAGGTTTGTGAAAGTTACGCGTCAATGCTACAGTACCAAAATAGGCATTGGCTAGAAAAGTAAATCTTTGATAATTTATACGGCACTTTCAGCTGCACTAGTAAAGTTTGTTAATCTATATAAGAATTTGGAGTCCAGTAGCAAGATCGAACCCAGATATCTATTGTTGGTGCAGATCAATGGGGGCTCGAATTCTGTAAGGAAGAAGCTGTACTGTGCCTTTGATAGTTTGATACATATTTCTGTGTATGCTATATGATACAATCTGTGCTATCATAGACAAGAAACTGTCTATGTTTCTTGTTTGAAAATCATCAATCATTGACTGCACAAACTTTACCAAGTTCAGTTTGTTTATTTATTGTCAATTTTAGTTCTTTATAAGTTCTATGATAAGAATTCTTGGGAGGCCTTACAAATGTCCATGACTTATTTGAAAAAAGAATTTATGATATTAACTCTTACAATCATGCATTTCCTGTGCAAGTAGTCTGAAATTCATACATTTCATAGTGCAGAAGTTTTGTAAATTTTATATATATTCATTGAATTGCCAATTTGTTCAATTTTTGGTTTCAGGGGATCATTACTTAAAAAAATGGGTTACTTCAGAGCCCAAAATCACTTGCATACCCAGACATGCTGAAGATGAGTGCTTGGTATTGGCTAGTAAAGGCTTGTGGGATAAACTATCCACTTTAGAAGTAGGGCAGATGGTCCATACACGGATTAAGAAGCTGAGGCAAGCAACCGTTAAGAGGGGTACTTCTGTGTTGACAAGATATGTGGCGGACTGCCTTCTTCATGCAGCACGCAAAAGAGGAAGTGGGGATAATATTTCAATCATTGTTGTAGATCTTGCATCACAAGTTGGTTAAAGCTGCCAATGTGTTTGGTAAAACATCCTGATTCTCTCGTAGGTTCTTTTTCACCAACTTCATCCAATGTTGCCTATGGTCTATTTTATGTTGGAATATATGGTTCTTTATATTGTGAGAATTTCTTCGTTTCCTGGAGCCATAAAGTTATTCATCAGAGTCATGAATTGTATATGTGAATTGGGGATTCAGGATTTAGGATACTTGAGTTAGTTCAATACATTAGAATGAACATATACTAGGATTGGTTCGGCTAGATCCTATTGGAAATAAATTTCTAAATAACTAATTAAGATATACTTGACAAATTTAGACCAGTATGTTGCCAGTTAGAAAAGGTGATTGATCGGCGATGCGTTGAATAAGGGAACCGAAAAGGATGTTTCTTTGTTCAACTATTTGATCGTTGGTTGGAATGTCAGGCATGTTCTTATGGAGATAGTTTTTATAAGATTTAAACCTGTTTTCACCATATGTAAGTGAGAAGACATCATCTTATAATAGGTTTAATAGTTTGAGTTGGAATAGGAGACTATTTTCTTATTTTAAAGTTTATTGTTCCTATTTTAGTTTAATTAGAAATTAATTGGTAAGAATATTATGTTTACTATTCACCTCTCTCTCTCTCTCTCTCTCTCTCTCTCTCTCTCGATAGGTCGGTTAGTACTGCTATTTGAAGGGTTGATTCCCCTATGGATAAATTTAATTTCACCCATATTTCAACTTTGTATAAGAGCATGTTTTGGTGTTGGATTATATTGTAATTGTTTGCCTTCCAATGGGCAGCCTTAGCTTTCAGGTTTGCTTAAGTTGGTCCCCGAGGTTTCAAAATATACAACTTCTCAATCATTTTGTTAGTGCATGATTGTTGTTTTCTTTGGTTGCTGCTTTTTGGTCAAGATTGATTAGTGGTGTCATGATTTAGTTGTTATTGTGCTTTTGAAGTTCAACGTTCAATTCTTGTATTGGTATTCTAGTACCGTTATTTTCTATTCGGTTGGTTCTTAGGAGATAGCCTACATCCTTTCCTTGAACAGGAGGTCCTATTCTTAGGGTCCGTTTGGTATCATTTATAATTTGTCCTGTTTATAAATAAAAGCAATCATTGTACTTTATAAAACACGTGGCAAGTACTACAATTGACACCTTACAATGAGTTGAAATACTTATCCCATCAATGCCATGTGGCAAATTTAAATACTTACACGCATCAAAAAAAAAAAAAAGAACAATCATACTTCCATTTATATTTTGTGGCATCTCCTTGAGTTTCCCACTCATTTAATTCGTACATATCTAATTGCTGCCCATAACGAGTGAGAAGATTGAAATATTGTGTTACTCCCTGATCTCCTTGACACAGATCGTGAAGAACCCCTTCAATCTCAAATGATTCATCTGTATTTTCTAGATCAGAGAATGTTTCCTTTGCAGCATCCCAGATTTCCCTCGGAGTCTGATAGAGTAAGAAATTTTCCCCAATATCATTGTCCATTGAATTGATCAGCCATGACATCGCCATATTGTTTTCAGCATTCCAACTTTTGAATTTTGGATCGTTGGCTGATGGAGATTTGGCTGTACCACCGAGATAGTCCTCCTTTCCCTTTCCACAAATAAACATCATAACAGATTGGGACCACTGTAAATAATTTTTCCCATTCAGTTTGTGTCCTGTAATGGGAAGATGAGAATTGTCCATGCTTCCAGAGCTATTTGGAGCCACGACTTCGGCTGTTGAAACTCTTTCCGTAGTCATTCCAGTTGCTGGGCCATATTTTGGCTTAAAGAAGAAGATGGATTCAAAAAAGTTGAACCCGCGAAGGAAGTCGGGAAAAAATCCCACTCTGATACCATGAAAGTTTTAGAAAATATGTGAAATACAACAATTTAGATTTTATTGTTCTTACTCTAGTTTAATTAGGAATTAAGTAATAGGAATCTTGTGCTTCGTTTCTCTTGTCTTCTGTAGTTATGATTACTTTTCTTTCCTTTTGTAGGTTTGTTCGTATTATTATCTAATGTGCTGATTGTCTGTGAACAAATTCACTTTCACCTATATTTCAAGTTTACTTTTATTTCCAAATGTATAGTATTTACGCTGAACGGCTCATTGAGTTGTCGCTAAAACCTGACACCTATATGAACCCATGACAAAGGTTCTTGTTAGCACATCAGTGTACAGTAAGCTCAGTTAAAATTATACAACACATGAAATTATTAGGTAAAAGTTGGACAGATTACAATTCACCGGCTAAAAAAATTATTACAGATGTTTAATTATCATTGTTATTTGTTATACTACTACCACTGCCATGTTTTTATTGTTGATCATTTCCTTAGGCTAGATTCTTATTTGGGCATTTCATTCTTAGCATCCTGCTCAAACGCTATCATACCTGTCTGTGGTAGAATGGATTTTCCGTAATGCATGTCAATTTTTTGCCCTAGTCTTCTTTTAATGATCAATTCAACCTCAGATAATAGTCATCTTTCATTTGGTAGAAAAGTTTAGTATTTAGCACCACATGAGATGTATAATAATCATAAAGATCCGTGATGATTGATCAGAAGCTATCATCATCAGTTGAACAAGAAGGAAACTGCAGTGAATACTCAAGAGTGTTTCCTATGCTGGATAGAATTTGACTGTGCTGTTTTACTTGAAATATTTCCAAATTCTCTGCAGTTACTGATATATTGCATTTATAGTTCATGAGAATTTGTTTATCCTTTAAGACCATTATTGCCAAATGCATTTTCTGAAGGGGCTATCTGAACCTTTTGAAGATGCATTTATTGATGTGACCGATGAGAGAGATCACTAGTTGTCTAAGTTGGAATTATTATGTAATTCTTTATCAGCGTATTGCATTGGCAGTTATACTTGGAATAAGGTCTCCTGGAACAGCAGTTTCTTTTGCAAATTGTGGTGTTTGATTATGCTGCTATCACGTAATTATTATCATAAGTTATGCGGTTGCACAGGTGAAGAGAATAATTGAACACAAGTGCTATGGGAGGAATGTGAAAAGGTGAATAAGAAAGCACTCTTAAAAGCCTCCCCTTATATGATGATTGCATAAATGCTCATAAGAGATTTGCAATACTCTGTCTGAGCACATTCTTGATATGCTAATTCTTTGATGGGATAGGTGCATTTTCTGTTCATTTTCATCCTATTTTCTGGTTTTGGCTTCTCAGAAGAATCAGTGTCAAATGGGTTATCTATTCTCTCCCGTGTTTGTCTGCGTGCTTTCTGGGCGTGGCTAAGGATTGTTAATTATCTTCTTGTTGGTCTTTGCTTCAGTGGGCGATTCACCGTTGTTTTTGGCTTGCTGCATTCTCCCGTTGTTGTGAGTAGGATTGCCTTGTTTTGGCTAAGGAACTCCAGTGAAGCTGTTTAATTAAAAGGATGAAGGAACTGAGGTTTTAATGTAAAATGTTAACTCATCAAATGTAGTATAATTTCTTGTAGACTCATTTTTACGTTTTACCCCTTTGTCTAAATAGTTTTGATTCGTTCTTTACTTTCTCCTGACAATTCTCCTTTTATCGAAAATGACAATTTTAACCCCTTTGTTCTTGACAATATGACCACTTTAAGAGTCGTCTATGGATTTTTTTTCCTTTTCCGATTATTAGAACTCTATTAATGACCAATGACAAATTATATTGTCATGAGATTCTAGCATAAGAAAAACAATACGATCAGGAATGATCATGTACTTAGCGTGGGTATTATGATTTATAAAAATTGCCCATCTCTAGTAGTATTTTGTCAAGTGCCCCATCAATTAAAAATATTTAAAATATAGGACATTTAGTGATATATTATTGGATGTAGGTATCTCTTACAATGTATCCTGTGAGCATTTGAAAGTTTCTGATTGTACCGTTGCCTAATTGATGATGTGAAATATAATAATATAAATTAATATACTAATTTAACAGATACTAATTATTAATATAATTACAATAATATTCAATTGATGTAATCCTGGCAACATTTGGTTCTTATCAACATATTAGAATCCAAACTGTGCCCCAAAAAATGTTACTTCTATAGGAAATTGAATCAGATGTGACTGCAAATTTTAAAGCGAAAAAACTTAATGAAATGTCAGTAGAAAAGAGAGATGACGTGATGGTACTTAAAAGAAAGAAAAATCTATAAACAAACATTTAAAAGTGAGGATAAATTGATCTAGAGACTAATTTTTGGAAAAGACTGCACTCCAATGAAATTTATACGTGATTTTTAATTTAAAAAAAGTATAATGTGACTTCAAAAAAGAATAAAGACGGAGATTGAGTCATATAATTCGTACGCTTAAAAGGTTAAATCTTGTAATTAAAGGGTAAGGAAGAATATAGATGATATTATATACATTATAATTTTACCTACCACTGATTTGACAACTATTTATTTATAACTCCGATCTAAATTTCAAACTTCTATTAAGAGCTTGTTTGGTTCCATTTATTTTTGTAATTTATAAAAGAAATTTATAATTAGTGGAAATGAGTGGTGGATATTTAATTTAAATTTTGAAATGTGTAGTGATTATTGAGTAGTTGTCAAATCAATATTCAAAACATGGTAGGTGAATTTATAAATGAAAAAAATAAAGAGTAACAAATAAATTTTAAATCTACACAACTCATTTTACCTATTTATAATCTCTTTTTATAAATTAACTATTATAAATTGAATCAATTCACATGTCTCATTGAAATGGCAATTTTTTGTTTGAAAAGTACTACAAAGACCACTAAAAATGCTTCTGAAGTCCTGAAAGCCTGTGATAATCGATCTTGTAACTTGATGGCTGTAAGCAACTTTAGAAACACTTTTCGAAGACGCGCGGCCGGCCGCATGGTCATCATCATCATAATGAGTCTTATAACTTTATCTGAACTAGTATTTGCTCCCGTACGTTACACGATCAAATTTTATTAATAAAGTATAATGTAAGAAAGTTAAATAATATATGAACAAAGTAATAAATAAAGTATCATTTTAAGATAACAAAAATAAATATTTTGTTAATAATATTAAAAATTTTGAAAAACCCTATTACACACAACGTTCATTGTTTCATTAATTAGCTTTTTATTTTTAATTTCTTATCACATCTAAATATTTTCGTATCAATATGATTCACAACTCTAAATACTGCTATGTAGAACTACTCACGATTAAATATTGACTTCTTAAAGAGACTCAAAAAGAGGTTAATCTTGACTCTTATTATTCGTCATAACAACGAATAATTAAAGCCTGTAAATTAACATTAACTCCTATTAGTAGTCATAATAATCTAAAACAAGTTCGACATGTCTTGATATTACTTTTCCGACTCATAGATGACTTCTAATGTTCTAAGGGATATTTGGTGGCAATCTTTCTAATAAAGTCTAAAAAGAGAATAAAAAATGAAATTAGAAATGTATTATATATATATATATAAATCTACATGATCATATCAAGTTGATCAAGAGCACCTGAAGGAGATATACTCTGAAGACATAACTCATTAACTTTTTATTTTTTTACTTTAGAACGACAAATCTTATATACATAATTCATTTGTTTTTTTTCATTTTATTTTATTTTTTTACTTTAGTTTCCTGTATATTGGTAAGTTTAATAGAACTATCTCACTAATATACGTAACTGATCACTATTGATACCACCCATTATCTTCCTTTTTTAACATATTACTGTTCTCTATACACCACAATTTGAATCTTATTTTTCATTGCTTTTTTTTTTAAACTTTAATTTTCTTTAGCTGTTTTAATATTGAGTAAAGTAACCACACACAACTTTATTAACCGCACTTATACTTTTACAGTTTTTTTCAATAGTTTGCGGTTACCAATAGTGGCAGTTTATTTAACCTACCAATATACAAGAATTAAAGTTAAAAAAATAAATAAAATAAAAAATTTCTATCAAACGGGATCTAAAACCAAATTGAATCTTTTCTAAATGAAGATTCAATTTTACTTCTTTTTTTTTAATGGAGTAATTTATTGATCAATTGAACTACTTAGGTCGTGCAGTAAGGAGACAATAAGAAAATCAAGCGTCTCGTTCCATACATGTGAAGATAAAAATGTCTATAAAGAGAAAATAAAAAAAATAAAAAAAATGTAATTAGAAAGGCAGAGCTCATATATATAAATCATTTATATTGAAAAAATAAAAAATACATTATCGTACCAAATAGACCAAGAGCACCAAAAGAAGATATATCCTGAAAAAATAACTCATTTTTTTTCTAACTTTAGAAAAGGGATAGCTTATATACATAATTCATTTTTTTTACTTTAATTTTCTATATATTAGTAAGTTTTATAGAACTATTTTTTTAAAAACATGAATTGTTTTAACTGTTCAACTAACTTTTTTAACTATTACTGTTATCTATATACCACAACTTGAATCTTATTTTTCATTTCTTTTTTTTTTTTACTTTAATTTTCTTTAACCATTTTAGTATTAGTTAAAGTAACAGTCTACTATCTTATTAACCGCAAAGTGCTATTGTACTTTTACCATTTTTTTCTTTTTATCAATAGTGGATGATTACCAATAATGGTAAGTTATGTAACCTGCCAATATACAAAATTTAAAGTGAAAAAATAAAGTAAAATAAAAAAGATTATCTCAAACAGTATCTGAAACCAAATTGAAGATTTTCCAATTGAAGATTCAATTTTACTTCTACTTTTATTAATATATATATATATTTCTCTTGGTCAGGGATATAACCTTTCTATTGGAGGCTGGAACTAAAAGGACCGGGATGCTTTCCTATGAATGCATAAAAATACCTACCTTTCAAACGTAGCACGTTTAAGTCTGTTTCAAAATTATAGGAGAGTTGATTTTTATTTTCCGGTAGGATAGATGTAATTTGGTTTCAAATTCATCTTTTTTTTTCATTTTATTTTTTGTACTTTAATTTCCTGTATATTGGTAAGTTTTATAGAATTAATTTTTTTAAAACATGTATTGTTTAAAAAGATCGGGATGTTCTCACCTATGAATGCAGACAATTGGCTACCTTAAAAATAATGGGGGAGTACCGGTTTATTTTCTAATTTTCCATCTTCAATGTTATCACGAGAGCATTGTAAAGCACTAAAGTGATGTTCCCCAAACCCTAATTTGCAATGGAAAAATATAAGATCTTGTTTCAGTGTACTCTTTAGACACTTTTTTATGGTGTAATATATTCAATAATAATACTTTTACAGTTCAGTTTTTGTATCAATTGAGGGCAGTTATCAATAGTAGGCGTTTACTAATAATAGTTAATTTTTTGTACTTTTACAATTAATTTTTTGTATCAATAGTAAGTGGTAACCAATAGTGGCCTAATGAGCGGTTATCAATATTAGTTAACTTTTTGTATCAATAATATGAGGTTACCAATATTAGTGAGACAAAACAAAATAAAATAAAATAAAAAAATTCTCTCAAATAGAATCTGAAACCAAATTGAATCTTTTCCAATTGAAGATTTAATCTCTTCTACTTTTATTAATATATAGATATGGTAATCTATTAAATAGAATAGTCTGATCTTCGATTTATTAGGTTTTCATATTTACAAGATATGTAATATTATTTTAATGAGTCTGGTTCAAATTTCTATGCAAACAATGCGAATTCTTGTTATGGCATGGAGAAAAAGTTCTACGACTGTGATCTCCATATAATGAAGACCATGAAAGATTTGTCTACTCTCTTCTATTATACAAGAAATTTGTCTAGATCTGTTGGCAAATCGGAAAGGGAAGAAAGGGTAGGGAAGAAGATAGATGATATTGTATAATATATCAACTACTCATTAATTTGTGGAGGGGGTAATATATTTATATTAGTGGCTGATATTATGTCATATTATTGTTTAGTGTTTGAAAGCTGGCTGCTACTGGATTTGTTGGAAAATGGGAAAGGGAAAAACAAATTTCCTATGGAATCAGATCGAGCTACTGTGTTGAGCTCGAGAATCAATAGAAAATTTCTAAATACGGGAGCACGATCTGACTCCATAGAAATCAGGGAAAACTGGCCGGTAAAGAAGAAGACAGACATAGACCCACCACGAATATGATGTGCCAATCATTATTTAGCAGCAGTTCTCATTCCTTTGTTTCCCTTATTTGGTACTCCATCGTAGTTCCTCTATTTGGTATATATGTCCCAAATATATTCTCCTCCCACCAAAACCCTAATAATGTGCGCCTTGTTTTGTGTTTCCAGTTCATATACTAACTGATTTCAAATGAAAGAATATATTGAGCAAAAAGTGGAAATCAAATTATGATGAAATGGGTTGCTGTGACATTATATTCTAGATAATTAGATTTTTCTTGAAAACTGATGTTATTTATGTTATAAACAATGCTATTTATATAGATTAAACAATATGCATCATTAATCTAATTGATATACTTTATGAAGATGTGCATGTATCCACGTGCACATCGACATATCATTTCTGAAAGAGAAAGTGCATTCCAACTTATTGGAGATGCATCTGGATATCATTCTTTTTATTCTATATATATATACACACACATATACGTAGAGATTATTGGCATGTATGGCTTGGGGACAATTCTTGATTGTAGGCTTTCCATCTTTACCTTCTAGAAGTGTGTATATTACAAAATCTTCTCATGGGGACAACAGAGTAATATTTTTATGGTTTGTGGATTTGGTAATGATAAAACGTACTATATTTGATGATAATAAGTTAAAGACAAAGAGAAAAAGTCCCATTCATTGTGTTGTTTAGTTTAGTTTTATTATTATGTGTTTCAAGTTGATTTGTGAAACCAAATGAATATATGTGAATGAATGCATATATGTGAATGAAAGTTAAATGTCATTTCATGGCCAAGATGTATGAATTCCCATTGCACCAGGTTTTTTCACATGATGTACAAGATGGAATATGAGTACTTTCATCACAATTTCTTATATCCACTTGAATAGTTGATTTGTAGGAAAATTATAAAATTTTAAAGTTTTAAACAAATAAAATATACAGAATAAATACAAAGCATTCTTGATATACAGTAGAAAATTTTGATATACAATGATAAAACAAGCTTCTAAAAATCCTACATTGCAACCTTAGCTTTTCCCCCCCTTTTCTCCTTAAGAAATATAGTTAACTAAAATCAATATCAAGTGAGAATTTGTTGCACACTTTTAGGGTAATTAATTCCAAAAAAATTGATGAGTCCCTTCCCCCCAAAAAAAGAAAAATGATGAGTGGGATGTCCCTTCTTGAATATGTGCCTTTAATTTTGATGATTTGAAGGTTTTATGCTTTTCAAGGAATGATGATAATGTTCTTATATCTTTGCCTTTCTTAAGCAGCAAAATTTGTCTCTTTTTCGGATAAATTCTTTACTTAGTTTCTGGAAACACTTAAATTAATTAATTTTATGCATTATTCGAATAACTTATGGGCCATGCTAAAGCAACTTCTTCTCTATGAATTTATTTATTATTATTTTCTTGACAATTAATTATGAACCCGGGACGGGATCTATATATATATATATATATGTGTGCACATAAAGTCCCTTTCTATCAATTTTTAATTGACGTGAAGATCATCAGTAAACTACTAGGTACTTATACCCACAAAGATATATAAAGAAGAGATTATATATGTTTTATATTCTCTTATTTCTTGATTGGAATGTCATATGCCGCCGCTATCAAGACCAATGTTCAATAGGAACTATTTATTTTAAGTTAAAATATTGGATTGATTAGGTTAATTAGTACTTCATGGCAAGGGAATGTGTGTGTCTACATGTATATACGTACATGATAGAAATTGCATTATACCAAATACCATTTGGAAATACAAATTTTAAGGTCAGTCCTGCCAGCGACGTGGTTTCAAACTATAACATTTTATAGCGGACTTGGACTAAATTTTATAGATATAACTAATTATAAGGGCGCTAGGCGACCGTCTTGAAGGCCCGTGCTGAGGCTACCCCTGTTTGGGATTCTGAAACGAAAAATATTGAAACTAATGTACCTTAATTAGAGAATCTGAACCTCCTTTTTCACGAGACAGAATCCAATGTTGTTATCCTCTATTTCCTGTAAAGGACTACGTAGTATGGCAGGAAGAAAAGTTAAAATTCCTAGCATCTCTCTTCCTCCCACTGTAATTTCTCTGTGTATATAAACCCTTGAGCTTGATCATGCCAATTAATTAAATTGCATTCTCACTTTATATATACTCCCACGGATTTCTCATTTCTATATATCCATTCATTGTTTCTTAATGGAGAGGAATTTGCACAGACAACTTGCAAACATGAAGCAATCCCTTTTTGATCAGGTATATATTTTAATTAAATTATATATTACCATGTGCATGCAAATGGCATTTGTTTTAGAAACCACTAGTTGGTTTATGGAGAATTAAAGTTTAATTTATATTGTGTACAACTCTTTCTATTTATTGCATGCATTTCATGCAATACACATTAATTCTCGCGCATTTTCACGGGGTGACGCGACTCATCACCCAGAATGAGAAGGATCATTGTCGAAATCTGAAAAGAGCTAATAATTAGTAATAGTTGTTTATGCTGTGTTGTTTTGTCGATATATATATATATATATATGTATATATATAACATGGGAGATGATGGGCAGGGATACCTAGATGAGCAATTTATTCAACTGGAGGAGCTACAAGATGCAGCAAATCCGAATTTTGTCGAAGAAGTTGTTACGTTGTACTTTAGGGATTCGGCTCGTCTGGTCCAAAATATCGAGCAGGCCTTGTGAGTTAAAATCTTATTATTCTATTTTTACAACTCTCGTGATTGCATAAAGCTCGATTCTTGATTTATAATAATAACGATAACGGGGATTTGTACTTTTTTTTTCTTGTCAGGGAGAACAACCCTCTTGATTTTGGTAAGCTAGACAACTCGATGCAACAGTTCAAGGGTAGTTGTTGCAGCATTGGAGCCAAAAAGTTGAAAAATGAGTGTACACAGTTCAGAGAGTGCTGCGGAACTGGAAATACTGAAGGGTAATAATTTCATTATTTTCTATACTTTTAGTATCACAGTATTTATTTAGTACCAAATAGTACCATCTAGTCAGAAAAACTATTGTACATTCATTTTATCGATGTTTGTATCTTTTATATGTACGTCGTACCATAATAGTATTTTATGTCAAATATTAATGTTTCAGTATATAGTTCAATCTAAAGTACATATGGCTTAAGTAAGTGTTCACTCTAGAATGAAAGTTGAACATCCATCTTCTATTTATGATATACTCAAGTTAAAATCTTAATGAAAAATGAAAAGGGCTTGTAGTTTATATTAATATATGATCACTGGGGTAAGTGAAAACTTATATACTCAAAATTTAGAATAATACTATTTATCTAGAGTCTCCAGCCTAGTTTTCGTCTCCTTATCGGCCATTGAATAAATGAGGACATGTATTTATGCATATCAACTTATCCTCATATCAACTTATCCTCCAATGTAGTGCATGGTGTCAACTCCAGATATATATTAACTGATTCTTGGTGTTTTTTGACAGATGCAAGAGAAGTTTCCAACAACTGAAGAAAGAATATGCCACTCTTAGAAAGAAACTAGAACAATATTTTCAGGTACATCACCTTCACCCTTGTTCAAATTCAGTCTAAACAAAATTTGAACCCTAAAAAAGATTTTATTTATTTATTTATTTATTCTTTTTATTTTTTAGTTTG
>CAVNYN010241678.1:0-11647 GCA_963692815.1 Nyctanthes arbor-tristis | reverse complement strand
AGAAGCCCCATTGACATTTGTTCAAACAAAGAACAAGGCACCAATACTGCAGTGGCTAGGATTCTTCCATGGAAACATCATTGGATTTGGGTTGGTTGGTTTTTTTTTTTTTGATTCCAAATTGAAAGCAATTTCTAATGCAAATCTGGGAAACAAGACAAAAGAATACACTTATAATCCCTTGGAGTTATCTGCTTAAACGATTTCCATTAAAAAAGCCTTAGGAAATTGCATTAAAATTGAATTGGAAATCAAAAGAAGTCCCATAATGATCTTTCCACTTGTTTAATTTGTCCCCTAGTTTCTTCTAGTTTTGTATAAAATGGGACTCTAATTAGTTCTTGTTAACACAAATTAATTAGGTAACCTACATTTTTCTTGAAATCCTAAGTGGTTTTCAGCCGGTTTTTGGTTTTTCCCTTTGATATCATAAACTATGGATGCTCATTCGATGAAAGTTATAAGAGCGTTTTTAGTAATTATCATGATCATTGCATCGCTCTTTATAGCAAGTTCAAGCGCTCGAACTCCTTATGGATTTTTGTTGGAGAAACACCTTGCTACTGCTAATCATATGACTCGTCTTAAACTGCACGAATTTGGGATTGATGACTCGCAATTAGAGTATTACAAAAGACGTGAAGCGCTAATGTTGGATGCTGGGACGATGAGAGTGGCACCAGGAGGACCGGATCCTCAACACCATTTCAAATCACCAACATTGTCCTAGGTGGGGAGTCTAGATATGGAAAAAGGGTTAATTTGTTGTTGACATAGTTTTTAAATTGAGTTAGGGTTACCTTCTCGAGTTCTCTAATCATGTCAGTCTTTCTCAATCCTTTGCCTATGAGAGTATAATGTACGGTGAATCCAAAAATTGTGAAGCCTTTTCAATGATAGTGTATGATTTGTGTATGTGTACACGTGCATTGACTTCGCGATCAGCTCATGATCACAAGAAATCCATTTTCCAATTAACTACGAGTCCAAGAACAAAGCTAATTCGTGCTGATTTAGTGCAAGAACATTTTAGTCATTAAGTTTTCCGATATTTGCAACTCGCAAAACTATTAAATTCCACCGTTTTTCTTTAGTTTTCGAAAACAACTGTGACAACCAAAAATGAGGTATTGTCTATTTTGAAATCTGATTTCGATACCTTATAGCACACGAAGAAAACAAGCGCGCATTGTTTGTGTCTTGTTGTTAGTGATCTTTCTTTTCAAAAGGACTAATCTCTAAAATGTATGTTGCATGTATTTAGAGGCGGCCAGCTCTAACGGTCGGTAGGTGGTGCGATTGCACATGCCCCAGCATCTAGGGCACCAAAAAAAAAAAAACTTTTTATAGGCGTTAAGTTTTTGAAAAATTTTTTAGATTTTCATTTGTCAAAATTTTATAAGACATTACTAAGAAAGCATTTTTTTTAAATAGTTTTGTGAAATTTGTTGAGCTAAATATTAGAATATATTTTATTATTTATTTATAAAACAAATAAGGCTTACTACATTTAATGTGAAATAAATTTTTTTTCTAGTAATAAAAGGTACACCATTTTATAATGTCATAGGGCAACTAAGGAGGGTGTCCCCAATATGGAATTTGAAGGATTACTACTACAGAATTTGAAATAAAAAACCACGATAGACGTCGGTTCTTGTAAAAAACGACACCAATGCAAGACGCGGTGGCAATTTTGAAATTAAATGTCAAAGAATACACGTCAGTTCCACTTAAAAACGAACGTATAAAGTGTATAAAAATTATAAGTGTCGGTAACCGACGCCTATACCCAAGAATGGGCGTCGGTTCTCTTAAGGAACCGACGTCCATTGAGAACCGACGCCCATATTAATAGTAGGCGTCGGTTCCTCCCATTAGTTATAGGCGTCGGTTTCGAGTAGCAACCGACGCCTATAACTCGTATTTCAACACCTCAGATTCCATTTTCTGTGCATTTCGACCGAAACCTTTGTCTGCAAAATTTCGCGATTCTCCTTTGACCCAACCTTCCAAAACCCATAGCTCTCCCTCCGGTCACTTCCACCCGAAGGCACAACCATATTGAGAGGTGGGCATCTGGCGGTCAGTAGCGGGAGGCGCTGCGGCACTGTGGTGTTGTATTTTCGTCATTTCAAGCTTCTATCCGATTTTGGTGGTTTATCATCCATTTTTTCATAGCATTTTGAAGATAAGTATTCTCTTTTTGTAATTTAATTTGCAATTTTGTGGGTATTTGTTTGCAATTTGAGAAATAAAATTTTTTAGTTTGTATATATTTAATAATTATAGATTTGATGATTTTGTGGATTGTTTGAATTTCTGGGACATTATTTGTTGAATATATATGTTCACATTGTTGGGAGTTCACATGATTTAGTTATATTGTATGGATTTTTGGGTTTCTATAGAGATGGAAATTGTTGCGCACCATGTGTTCGATAAAATGCCTAACAAATATAAACATGTAATTCATGCATGGGCTCTAGATATGGATAAGTAAATGTGTGATGTTAGTGTGTATGTCGAAAATTGTTGATAGCTAAACAAATTATATAATGTAAATAACATGTAATTAAATATTATTATTAATAAATTACATAATATAAACTATATGTAAATAAATTATATAATGCAGATAACAAGTTATATATTTACATAATGTAAACAACATGTAATTACATAATGTCAATATAGATAAATAAATGAAGAAAATTACATATTATAAAATTTCTTTGATTTGGTTTATTATGTAAATAACATGTAATTAAGAAGGATGAAGTACTTTAAAAAATAAAATAAAGAAAAATTGTTTTTTAAAATTTATGATACAAATGATCAATACTTAATTAACAAATAATATTAAGTTTCAAATAAATAATGAAAATCAAATAATACAAAAATTCCAACATGGAGAACGTTATAAAAATAAGCTTTGAAATAACATGCTAAATAATTTAAGAAACTCGAATAATGAAAATTTTTTTCATTATAATTTTAAGTTTGTTTTATTTGGTGAATATAAATTTTATTGGTTCTAGTAAATGTATGTAATATGATAGAATTAAATATGTAAGTAACATGATAAATATATAACTTAAGAAAATAAAATTGTGAAAAATTGCTTGATTAATTTTGTGATGTAAATAAATAAGTAAAAATAAATAATATTGATGTACAAATAAATGTTGAAAATAAATAACTCTTGTATTTGTCATCTCAATAGGTCGTGAAATATATATGGATCGTAGTTGGATGTATGAGAGTCGTACTTCATTAGAATATTTGAATGGAGTCGAAGAGTTTGTAGAGTTTGCCGAGGATAATAGAAAACGAAAACGGAAAGTATTGATAGTTTGTCCATGCCGCGACTGTAAGAATCTGAAAAAACATCGTAGCTATATGGAAGATGGTACAAGTATTTTTCATTTACGGTTAGGCTAGGGATAGGGGTAAAATTGGTACCTAGCTAGGTAGGTGGGAAAATTTTATTTTCCTTTTTATTTTTATTATTTTTTATAATTTTTTTTGTATTTTTATTTAAAAAGTAAGAGCAAAAATGTCATGAACGACCTTATAAGTGAAGTTGTAAAAGATTGGAGACCTACAGCATTGAAAAAAAAAGATTGGGGACCCAACTAATAATAGAAAATGCTATCGTTGGCAACCTTTTGTAGTTTTTCCCTTCTAATTTTTTCCCCTTTGAAATCATAAACTATGGATGCTTATCGATGTATGTAAGAGTTTTCTAGTGAGAGTGATGATTTTATCACTTTCTAGAGCAAGTTCAAGCGCTTGAATTCCTTTTGGATTTCTAATTGAGAAACAACACGTTGTTGCTAATACTGCGATTCATCTTAATTTCTTACTTCTCGTAAATTTGAGAAAGTTATGATTTGTTTCTCCTATGAAGTCAATTGGAAAATTTTGAAGCCTCTTCAATGATAGTCTATGATGGTCTTGAGGGCAGTCCGGCTAAGAAAACAAGGCCAGGTTCCTTACAGAGCTTGGTCTCCAATTACAGACTGACATCTCACCTGACTCACACCACATGACAGTATCTCATTAGAAACTGGGCTCTGTAAGGAACCCGGCCCTAGTTCCTTAGAAATTTCTGTCTTGAGGGTTCTACTTGAGAAAAATAGAGAATCAGATACAAGTCAAAATGTGGGACATTTAGTACAGTTCTTCTATAAAAACAAAATCGGAGCCCGATCTCCAATCACAGTGCCCCACCTCACCTGTGATGTGGGACATTTAGCACAGTTCTTCTATAAAAACAAAATCAGAGCCCGATCTCCAATCACAGTGCCCCACCTCACCTGACACAGCCGTATTATTGGAGATAATAAGAACTCGATCTGTTTTTACAGAAAATTCAACATTTAGTATGGAGTGTAGGACAGAAATCTATATACACACAAAAAAAATTGTTTGGCACAATTGAATTAATTTTTGGGCCCAATTTACTGATTTTCCCATCTAAAATTCTATCTGGTATAATTGCTTATAATGCGGTACACACTGGTTATCACTTTTCATTAAAAAAATTGTTACAAATGTCATAGTGAATGATTAAACTCATGACCTACATGTTAAAAAGTAGCTTTTAAACTATTGTACCAACTCATTTTTTTGTTAATAATTTTCATTTATATATTATTATTCTCACGTGTTTTCAGTCAAAAAAATAGTATTATTAACGACATATACCTGAATTGGAAACCGAGTTAACAATAACCTACCTTTGAATCAAAAACTCGTTAGCTCAGTACAGATAATGGGTCAATGACCGAGTCAATATTGAAAACTATGGTTGGGTTCATATTTACACTACAATGATTCTATCGCGTACAAGACATTGCAACCAAAGATAATTTCCTAAATCAAAACCCATGCAACGCCCACGTGGTTGTCACTTTTCATAAAAATATTGTTACAATCTAGTGGTTAAAGATTGAACTCATGACCTATATGTCAAGAAGTAGCTTTTATATCATTGTATCAACTATTTTTGTTTAACAATATTCATTTATGTATCACTGTTCCCACATATTTTCACTCAGAAAAAATATTATCATTAACTACATATAACAAAATTGGCAACTGAGCTAAAAATGACCCATCGATTAAACCAGAAACCCATTAATCCAATCCGTTATCATATATTATTATTAACCATATATATACTTGAACTATAAACTCATTAGGCAGTACAGTTACCGGGTCAATGACCGAGTCTATATTGAAAACTATGGTTAGTTCATGTTTACGCTACAATGATTATATCGCGTACAAAGAATTGCAATCAAAGATAATTTCCTAAATCAAAATCCGTGCAGCGCCCGCTCGGTTGTCACTGTTACAAATCTAATGGTAAAACATTGAACTCAAAGACTTATATGTCAAGAAGTAGCTTTTAAACCATTATGCCAACTCTTTTTTTTTTTTTAGTTAACAATTTTCATTTATATATATCATTATTCTCTTGTATTTTCACTCAAAAAAATATTATCATTAACCACATATACTTGAATCAGCAACCGAATTAGAAATGATACATCGGTCATTGCGGATTCAGTTTTTTGACATTAGTTATAGCGAGTTGAATGGTTTGTACACAAGTTCTTCTGATACGTGGTGACTGTAACATAAACTTTTAAAGAATTAACTGGTATGCAAAAAAAATAGATTGATTGGTGGGAGACAATGAGATCCTTCACAGTCGTATGTTCTATAAATTATTTCTCTTTTTTATTATTTCAAATAGTAAAGATGATAGTTATCTTTTTAAACGTACTTTTTTATAACTCTTGATAACCATTATATTTCTATTACTATGTTCCACTATTGATTTAAACCAATGAATATTTGGTTATTTTGCTATGGATTCAAGGCTTGTTTGTACATATTTCTTTAATATCTAAATAGATAAAGATTATATGTATTATAACCTTTCCATTATGTGGCATATCTTAATAATTTTGGATTTCAATTATTTAACTGTAAATTATAGGACATGGATGCATTTCATAATACCAGTTTGAAATTTAACTAATAATTCATTGACCTTAATATATGTTGCACATAGTGATTAGTCAAATTCTGTAATGGAGGCCCACAACACTAGATTTCATTAAGCAGCAAGTTTTAATCTCAATTTTTTTGTTCAATACACACATTAACAATGAAATATCTTTTAATTGCTTCTCCTAATCGTATATGTGAAACACCTATATGTGCTCAATATTCAAATAAAGTCTCATGAACACAATCTATAGTCTTAATTTTCTTTACATTAACATATGTAATGTGGGTTTCGATACATGAGTTGGCACATGTTTATAGAAATAATTAAAATACAAAATAGGGAATTCATTAGATAATGTTAGCAGGTCGAGTATTTTAGTTTCTTTTTGACATCAGCCCTAATAAACACAATTATGCTACATTTACTGTATTACTCTAGCCTACAAATCTAGTGTAATGTTTAAAATTTAGCTTCTAGCTTATTAACACTCCATATGATTTTAAGTTCTCGAAATCAATTCTCACTCAAATTCATTTTCAGTTACAAATTCACTCATTAAAATAATCTTGCATACAGATTCGTAACTTTTCCTCACTTTTCAACCACACATTCAAAAATTATTTTCCACGAAATCAGTTCTCAAATGATCAAAACCAAGCCATAGCTCTCCACTTCATTAAGTGATATTAGTGATTTATTTCACCAAAAATTTTCTTACATCTTCTGAAAACATTCTTTCGGTTTTGTATACAGAAAATGAAGTTCAAATTTTCTTCCATCTTCACTTTGGTATAAGGATAAATTCATATTTTTAATACTAAAATGCTTGTAGACACTTGACTTGTAAAAGTAAGTTCATTAAAATCTCCTATCATGTGTGCATCAGATGAGATAATCCCGTCAGACGTATGTGGTACATCAAGATTATAAATATTATGTCATTCAATGGCATCAAGTATTTACTATGGTGGTTTTATATAGATAAAAGGGAGGGGGGAACCACAACTTTATTAAGCTCCAAAACTGTCGTTTGTGGGAGAAGATTGTTCATCTAATAACAGATCAATACATTAGGTTTTAACTCAATGGTAAAATCATCTAAAATGTTAATAAAAACATTGGATAAACTAATATCTTTAATTCTATAGATGCTACAAATCCATATGAATTTCATCTATCTAAAGTGACTGATCTCATAACATTTATAGATTTATTGAGAAATTCCATTTGATTGAAACATGGTTTGGGACATATATATAATGCTAAGATATCAGTTGAGCCATTAAGTTGTTTTAATTGCATTGCTCAAGCTATACTGAAAAGGTCAATAAATTCGTAAATTCTCTAATGGGTATAATTGAAAATTTTATTTTACCACGAGGCAGTTTATTTTGCCCCAGTGCTGAGATCGGAAGAGCACACGTATATACCACCATTATGCAATGATATGAGTTACTCATTTAAGGCTCATAACTTTTTAGGGCACAAAAATCTAAAAAAGGTTTTTTTTTTTTTTTGTAGTTGACCACTACCAACAAAAACAGCAGCAACAAGAACAAAAACAATAATAATACACATTGAAAGTTTATGTAGCCTATTGTTATGTTTTTTAGATGCCATGTTATGTTATGTTATTGGTTCGAATCCTTACTTCTGTTCTCATTTTTATCTTTACTTCGCGTTGTAATTGATTCGGTAATGTGAGAGATTGTTCAACACAATATTTCAATTATATACAATATCTTTAAAAATTATGAAAGTATAAAATAGTTATATAAAGTTATCAAAAGTCTTTAATAAATGTTTATAGAAGCTTATAGAAATTTTTCAGAAATATCAATAAATCCACAAAAGTCATTTAATATTTAGTCATCCACTTTTTTTCCCATACAACTTGATAATTTGATTGTAAATTTGAGTGTGAGGATTTCAACATATCAATAGTATCAAACAATTGCTTTCCCCCCAAATAGTAGTTAAGTTGGTCATGGTTTTTCGAATATCAAAAAAGGAATATTGAGAAGGGAAATTAAACTTTAGATCTATTGTGTGAGAAACCCACTTAAATGCCACTATACAACTTGGGTCTTGGCAAATTGGTCGTGCTATATCTTCCTTCATAGAATGTAATAATATGCTTGTTGATCTAATCTATCAAATTGATAGTCATGCAAAATATCTTCCAAAAAATGATAGTTATATGGATCTTTATTTTCTTAATCACGGGTATTTTGCTGGATCTTCATTTTCTTAATCAAGGGTTTGTTGGATCCTCATTGGAAAATAGATCTCGAGAATGCCATTGTGTTTCATATTTATCTCGTCAGTCGGGTCTTCAAAAAGTTGTAACAGCCTGTCAAGCCCATCCTCCTCTAGAAGACCCGCAACTATGTCGGATCCAGTCCATCAAAAAGATCTCAGTAGGGTGCATCAGCAAGATTTTCATGTAGGAGAAATGATCTATCAATTAGAGGTAATCTAATTGTATTATCTTCTCCTCCAAGGCCACCAAGGACATTTTCATCTTTGAGTTGCTATTGGCAGAACGGCGATAATGTTGCAATATTGTCATCTTTGTCTAATTCCTTATTTTCCTCTGAAGTAGGGCATACATCATCAATTTTAAATAATAGTCAAAATAAATCAATCAAATTCTCAATAGAGGGAAAAACTTTATTTTCAGCTGATAACTCCTCGATTCTTTCATCAAGCTCATCATCCAATCATAAATCTCTCATAGATACTTGTAGGAAGCTTTGAAACAATGATGCCAATCGGGAAGTAAATAGTCATAGATAATGATCTGCCAACTTTGGCATGTAGTAGGGGGCAACAAGAGAGGGACGAAGCAATTGAATCTGTTGAGCTAAAGCTCTTGAAAAACTGAGTCTTGAAATGGGAAAAAGTAAAAACACGATGATCGTTATAGTCGTTGAAATTTTGAGACATTTCTCTACCCATTTTTAGTTTATCTTTGGGGGTTTCTAATTTTAGGATGACAATTTAGAATTTCTACAAAATTCTAGTCTAAAAAATAAAAGTAGTAAAAATAAAATATATTTGTCCTCTTTCATTATTATGGAGACTTAAATAGTAGGTTATAATTTTGAGAATTTGATAATCTGTAACTTGGTTCCTACGACTCAGTTCCAAAATTTGGACCACTTCTGATCATAGCCAAGTTCCAGTGATATAACAGATGACCAGAAATTAAAACAAGCAATCCCGACAAACATCCCAGTGGAGAAATCTAAAGAGAAAAGATAGAAGATAGATCATTTGAGCATTTCTTTAAAAGAATATGCAAGTTCAGAAACTGGTATCAAATTTGCATGCTTCGATATTTCATCATCGAGAGAGTTATTAGTTGCTATTGGGATTGATGACTATAAATATTCGAAGGTATTGATTTGAGAGATGAGGTTTGGTAAGAAGCAAAATTTTGATGCAGTTGGAGATACAGCAGACATCCGTTTCCTAAGATGTTCAACTTTTTCTTTTTTTTTTCTGGTAATACCTTTGGATGAAGGTGTGCAACTTTGGGGCAATTCCAAGCAAGTTGATATGTTGTTTAGGCATGGGGCATATGGATAATAATATTCTATTATGGGATCTCAGTCAACCAGGATCTTCGAAGTCCAATTTAGTATGAGTAAAATGCAAAATCAAATTTCAATCTGAATTTGGGAACGTTGTGCCTTGGAGGCTTATTACAGACAATGCGATAGTGGCTTTTGAGCTACTTCATACCCTGGGGAAGAAGAATAATGGGAAGAAGGGATTTTTGGCATTTAAACTGGATATGAGTAAGGCCTACGATCGGGTGGAGTGGACTTTTGTTCAAGCTATTATGGAAAAAATTGGATTCCCTCATAAATGGATTCATTGTGTCTTTGACTGTATTTCTACTCCGGAGTACACCTTTCTTTCAATGGCTGCTACAAAGGGAAGGTGATACCCTCTAGGAGGCTGAGACAGGGATGCCCCTTTCTCCATATCTGTTTATCTCATGTGTGGAAGCTTTTTCATCCCTTATCCAGCTTGAGGAGTGTAATAGAGGCAATTGTAGGCTTAACTGCACAAGGAACGGACCGCGGATTACTCATCTCTTCTTTGCGGATGACTCACTCCTTTTTGCCCGAGCCAAGGACCATGAAGTTGAACATATTCTAAGCATTCTTGACTATTACAGTAAAGCCTCATGGCAGAAAGTTAATTTTGATAAATCCACTATCACTTTTTCTCCAAACGTAACAGAGGATGACAAGACAAAAATAGGAAGGATGTTGAGTATTAATGTCACCCAACAACATGATCGATACTTGGGATTACCTGCGGTGGTGGGAAAGAACAAACGAAGGATCTTTGGAATGCTTAAAGAGAGGGTATGGTAGAGAATTAAGAATTGGAAAAGAGGCTTCTTTTCAGCAGTAGGCCGAGAAGTTATGATAAAGGCTGCGTTACAAGCCATTCTGACATATGTTATAAGCCTTTTTCGCATTCCGGCCACCCTATGCAATGAAATAAGAAGTTTTATATAAGGTTTCTAGTGAGGGGCAGCGGATTCAAAGAAGAAGTTGGCTTGGGTCAGTTGGAACCATATGTGTAAGGGGAAGATGGAGGGAGGGCTAGGATTCCAAGACTTGATGATTTTTAGCCAAAGTCTCCTTGCCAAACAAATATGGTAGCTAGTTCAATTTCCAAATTCCTTGGCTGGACTACTTCTCAAAAGCAAATACTTCCCTAATGGACATGCGCTTCAAGCTAGTGCCAAAGCGAAAAGTTCTTACTTTTGGCAAAGCTTAATATGGGGAAAGGACATTATCGCATAGGGAGTAAGATGGAGAGTAGGTGATGGGAAATCTATTCGGGTTTGGGACAATACCTGGCTGCCAGGCAACAACCTCCTGCGACCCTATACTACGCCTATGAATGAAGTCACATTAGTTGAGGAGCTTATCAATAAAATTAGGGGCTGGGATAATGAGCTTATAAACCAAATTTTCTTGCAGGTTGATCAAGACCTAGTGCTATCTATTCCATTGGGAGAAGGGCCAGAAGACTATCTCATATGGAATAACTCGAAAAATGGAAGCTACACAATCAACCAAGGCTACCATCTGGGGTACAATACAGTGAATGTTGGAGGTGCAGAAGAAGGGAACAGTGTGCTGGGTGATCCCCTGGTGGAAATTGATTTGGAACACTAAAGTGCCACCTAGAGTTAAACACTTCCTGTGGTGATTATCAAACCATACGATTCCAACAACTACTAATCTCCATCGTAAACATATCAGTGCCTCTCTCTCTTGCTCACGCTGTCGTAGAGCTGAGACTGATAACCATGTTTTCATGCTATGTCAATGGAGTGTGTATTTTTGGAAGTCATTGGGATTATGGGGATTCCTTAAACAAGGGTTAAAGGCCGGTTATCAATTGGAATATGGGAAGTTTGTTCACTGGGCAGCAAGCAATCTGGATCTGTTACAGTGTGAATTATTTTGCATAGGGCTGTGGACCATATGGAATACTCGGAACAGACTTGCTCATGGAAGACGGGACCAGAACGCTCATTTTGTTTGTGACTCCATCACCAACTACCTTGATAGATCGGAA
>CAVNYN010241677.1:0-19791 GCA_963692815.1 Nyctanthes arbor-tristis | reverse complement strand
ACTTCGCGTTTGTATTAGATGTCTTAGAAATTAAAAAGCAAACTCAATGAATAATCAAACGGACCATTTTATAATGCAATTTGACTTTTAAGGTGAAACTATGTGCCACCTATTTTAGATTTGGAATTTCATCTATAGACAGGTACCATACGTTATGTGCTATACTTTATTTTATTTTGTTATTAAAGAAAATATTATTAATGTTTCATATATTATTAATTACAAAAATTGTATAACAATATCTGTCTGGATTTGAATTAAAAATGAAATGTAATACGTACATCGCATGTATATTTACGAAATTTGCTAAGGACATAGGTAAGACTCCTGTTAAGGAGATAGATAGCTTACGTGACGGAAATCTAATCAAAGCGGCCCCCCATGTACGCTATAAGGCTCCTTTTATTAGATTTCCATCACGTACGCTATAGGGATTTTTAACAAGAGGTAGATAAGGCTCTGTAGCCGGACCGGTATATTTACTAGTTGTTTTTAAAAAGATACAGTCCAAGGAAGAAGAAAAAAGGTGGGGAGATGACTATGACTTTTGAGGATTGAATTTTCATTCTCTACTATTTGGGAAGAAAATTGTGGCGGTTTCTCTCTTGATCTATTGACGTCCTACAGTTTGCAAATACAATTAATCCAAATGATTACGCGAAGGTCAGAACATATGAGAAATTTCATTTGTTTGCTATTGACTTCCAAGGGAATAATTTCATTTCATGATTTTTATGTATAACATACTATTTATTTAATTTATTCTCTATGCAATGCAAGTTAGTGAGGAACCTTCCAACATATAAAAATGCAAAATCCAGTGGTATGATTCCAATCTCACCATCAAAGGTACATGTCAAACTTTTTTTGTATATATTTCCTATAGAAGAGTTTGGTTTGATAAATGGACTGCATTGTTGTGGACATGTCAGCAAGGTGAAGTTGTGGGATAACTTTTCTAGACTTAAGTTTGGCTATTTTACAAAGCAGTCTTATGCTCGCAAAGAATCTGTAGAGGAGATTTCTAAATTTAAAAAATGTCTAATGATCGCGATCAGCTTAATGTAGATATTTTGTACACTCTTCTCTTATTAATGTTCACTTCTTATTAAACTTGTCAATGTGATGAAAAAGAACCGTCTCAATAAAACCAACTTGACATATTTCTAAAATTAATAGCAGTTTTCCCAAAATCTTACCTCAAAAACCTTATGTCTTTACAAATATACAAACATTTATCCTCTTAAGAATAAGTTTATAGTGACTTTTCGTAATCTATGTGAGTGTCAACACTTAGTAATTTTCCTTTCGTAGTGGTGGACCATAAATCCATGTCTGTGGTGAATAGGATTTTGCTGTTATCTTTATGTTATTGGATACCTTCCAAGTGAATGGATATATGAAATATACTTCTTGTTTTCGCTGGAGATAGCAAAGAATAATTTGAAGTTGAGCTTTAGCTCATTAATGAGAATAATGATTATACATTTTCTCATGCCCTGACCCTTCCCCAAAAAAAAAGATCCTACAGTTTGCAAATACAATTAATCTAAATAATCACACAAAGGTGAGAACATTTTCAAATTGCCAATTTTCTTTCTATATCAATATTTGCTATTTCTTTTCATCATTTTTATTTACAACCAACTAATTATTTAGTTTGTTCCTCATGCAATGCAAGACAGTCAACAATTTACCACATGAGGATATATAAAAGCTATTCTACAAATATCTTAAGGTGTGATACGACAGTCAAAATCAAAGGTACATTTCCAACCTTTTCAAAACATAAATTATAATTCAATAATACCAATAAACTCATTTCACTAGCTTAAAGAAAAAATACATTCTACATGTGAAATGAATAAATGAATAATTTATTCTATTCTCGTTGGGATTGGATATATACGGGCAATCTATAGATGGGCAATCTATAGATTGTAGTAGTTCGCCAACCTCTCTAACTAACATACGATACAATTTCACTTCACGGCACGGCCAAATCCCCTTTTTCATTCCTGATGTAATCTGTCAGGGGACACCTTGATATTATGAATGCAATGTCCTTTTTCCAAAAAAAAAAAAATGGAATAAGAGAATAATGAAAAATCAACCCGAAAAAATAAACTAGAACAAGAGTAAGAAGAAGCACTTTGAATTTGGTTTCATTGTAAACCACAGTACAAAGAATTTAGCCTATCATGTTAAGGAAAAGAAAACAACAATAAAGATTGAAATTCAAAATCCGAAGGAGACAAATTCATGATATATTTCACGTTGTTTCTTCCCTCCCTCCCTTCGGCCCCCACGCACTTTCCAAACCACGAACGTCCCTCCTTCCCGGCTCCTCCTCCACGTCTTCCCTTTTTATTCTTAAATTTCCTTCTTTTCTTTTCCAATTGCTTGTAATCGGGTCCAAACCTAAAATAAATAAAAACAAGTAAAATTAAGTAGAAAGTTGACAAAAACAAATGATTAAAGTCTAGTATTGATGGCTCAAGATAAAAGCATAATTGCACTTATCAACAATCTCCCGAGAAAGTCTCTCTACTGTCTCAAAATTCAAAACTAAGCTGTAAATTTTGTAAAGCTTTACATTTTTTTTTTAAATTGATTATAAGATTATACAATGACTGATTGCTTCTAGACTGCCCGGTTTACCCATTTTTTTTTCATAACGAAATAAAATTTTCATTGAGTTAATTCAACACTATGCGTAAATACTGCGTTTCATCACAGCCGTCATGACTTTTATGCGTATATATAACTTGCTGGTATGTTTAGATTTCTATATTACATTCTAGTCTTGACTTATATGAATCTGTCCATAGTAGGGTTATAAATCTAAACCGCAAAACTGAGGAACTAAACCGAAATTGCAATTTTGAAACCATTGGTTTGGGTACACGTGGACCCGTCAATGATTTGGTTTTGACCTAAACCAAACCGGTCTGAAATGATTTGATTTAGGTTTTAATTTTTCCAAAACTTTTTAAACCCCCAACCCACCAAATTAAAAAAAAAAATCATGACATAATTCGTCATCACCTATTCAATTTCTAATAAACCAAATTAAATATAAACAATTTTCATTTCCCAATTGAACCAACTAATCAGAATTCCTCTATTGGTTACTTTCCACAAAGTTACAAACTTAAATCTTAACAACTTCACAGTATACCTCATTAATTTAATGTTCCGCCAATTTGTATGTGACGAGTTGAATGATCATATTTATTAGAAGTACATAGAAAAAAATGATTTTTTTGGTTTCTTCGCAACTTTTTATTTTTTTAGTTTCCATCCTATTTTCTTGTAACAACAGTATCATTTTTTCTTATTTTTATCGTAGATCTACCCATGTCACTTTTACTAATTACTTACCAACATTACTTTTATATTTACGATTAAAGTTGCAATGATATAAGGTGCAAATTTTGACAACTCATAATTTTTTTGTTATACAATACCATGTAATATTATTGCGATAAATCTTTATACTCCTCGACAAATAATTATTTCTTAACTAATTTGGAACATATTAATTTTTTCTATTGGCAAACTGCACTAAATCACAACAATATGATATGGTTTTGTTTGGTTTAGGAAATCAAATGGTTTTGTTTGATTTGGGAAAATTCCAAACCATTATAAATGGTTTAGTCTGAGACTTGATCAAAAATTGCACAAACCGAACCACTTACACCCCTTGTCTATAGGATAAAATTGAAAGAAGAAGAAATCTTCTTATTGAAAAGGTAGCCAGATTTCTTCTTTACATCTTGCTGCCATTTTTCAAAGTATATTTTCTGCCACAGATGATATCACAGTTGATATTATTTCCCAACTCTGTGTTGCTGGTATTATTGTAATTTGTCTGGATGAACTTCTCCAAAAAGGATATAGTCTTAGGGATGGAATTTCACTCTCTATTACAAGAAATATACAGTGAGCGATTACTCTTTTTAATCCATTCCATACTTTAGTTTGACCCCAAGAAATGAAATTTAATTTTAATTATATTTTTCCTTGATAGTGAAAGCATCATTTGGAAAGCTTTTAGCCTAACCACTATTAACAGTGGACGTGGAGCTAAATTTATTGCATTGTTCCAGTTGTTGATAACTCGGACCAACAAAATTCGTGCTATGCAAGAGGCATTCTTTAGGCAGGACAATAAATGTTTATAAAGTTTTAGATCTGATTCCAATCGGGCTGATCAGAAATGAAGAAGGAAGATCAAGCAAGCTCTCTGTGATTTTTTTTAACTAATAGAGACCCATTTGGCAATAGTTTCTCACATGCTCTTCCAACTTTTCTTTGTCTATCTTGTTAATGGCATTAGCGAGGTCCGTTTTAGTCTTTTCCACATATTTGATTCTATGTATATGAATTTTTCTTTGTTTGATTCCTTTTGTTATTAGGTTCTTCGGTGTTTAAAAGGTGAATTCAATTTTTGGATTTTTCTTTGTAATTGTCACATGTCTCTGTAGTTTGAATTTTGCTTGTTGAGTTAGTGTAGAGTTACCAGGGGAAGGGCTTTATTAAATATTGGAATCTATATATATATATATATATATATATTAATCAACAATTTGTCTGACTCAATTTGATTGTGTGCTCAATTAAAAATAATTTTCCCGATCATTGTCTGGCTCCTTTATAAAACAATTGATGATGTCATTATTCTATTATTATTATACTTTTCTTTATTGTTATACTTTTCCTTTTAATCAATTAATTTAATATTTTTTATTTTAGAACTCTATCTAGATATTAATTTAATATTTTTATTTCAAAACTCTATCTGCATATTATATTTAATATTTTTATTGACTCTATCTATACATTAATTTAATATTTTTATTTTAGAACTCTATCTACATATTACATTTTAATCAATTTTACTATATCTGACTGTATAATTTCATGATTTTATATTCTCTTAATATATTATATTTTACTTTCTCAGCATAATATGTCTGTGAAACACACGAGTGTTATACATATTAGTCAATAAATGTACGGGTGTGAAACAAATATAAATTGTATTATCAGGTTTTATTGCCTTTAAAGGAAATAAAAAATAAGAATTAATAAAAAAATTATTAGTTCATTTATTATATTTTTTTCTTATTGTTACATTTTTCCTTTTAATTAATTAATTTAATATTTTTATTTTGGGACACTATCTACATATTAATTTAATATTTTTATTTCAGAGCTCTATCTATATGTTACATTTAATATTTTTATTTTGGGACTCTATTTATATATTAATTTAATATTTTTATTTCTAAACTCTACTTACATATTACATTTTAATCAATTTTACTATATCTGATTGTATAATTTCATAATTTTATGTTCTTCTAATATATAATATTTTACTTTCTCAGTATAATATGTCTATAAAACGCACAAGTGTTAAACATAGTAGTTCGTAAAAGTACGGGTGTGAAACTAATATAGATTATACTATCGAGTTTTATTGCCTGTAAAGGAAATAAAAAATAAGAATTAATAAAAAAAGCATAGGTTCATTTATTATACTTTTTCTTATTGTTATGTTTTTCCTTTGAATCATTTAATTTAATATTTATATATTGAAACTCTATCTACATATTACATTTTAGTTATATATATCTCACATTTGGCTAATAAGTTTGAATTATATGAAAATAGATAATATATCAATCTTGATTTCAATATTACTTTTTCTTATTATTATACTTTTTCTTTTAATCATTTAATTTAATACTTTTACTTTGGGACTCTATCTATATATTACAATTTCATTAGATATATTTCATATTTACTTAATGGATTTTAATTTTATTTTGTTCGATTGTGTAATTTTATTATTTTATATTCTCTTACTCTATTGTATTTTATTTTGTCAGTATAATATGTCCGTGAAATACATGGGTGTGAAGTATATTGTGTCCGTGAAAAGCACGAGTGTGAAACTAATATATATTATACTATCAAATTTTTTTTATCTTTAAAGGAAATAAAAAATAGGAATTAATAAAAAAATTATTGGTTCAATTATTATACTTTTTCTTTAGATCATTTAATTTAATATTTTTATTTTGAGACTCTATCTACATATTACATTTTAGTTAGATATATCTTATATTTGCTTAATGGATTTTAATTACATGAAAATAGATAATATATCAATCGAAATTTCAAGATTATTAATTATTATTATTATAATATTTTTCCTTTTAATCATTTAATTTAATTTGTTTTTTGGATTTTATCTACTATTACATTTTAGTTAGATATATCTCATATTTACCTAATAAATTTCAATTTTACTTTATTCGATTGTATAATTTTATAATTTTATGTTCTCCTACTCTATTGTATTTTACTTTGTCACTATAATATGTCCATAAAACACACAATTGTGAAGCATATATAGTATGTCTGTAAATGTATGGGTGTGAAACTAAATATAAAATTGTGCTATCGAGTTTTATAGTATTTAAAGGAAATAAAAAATAAGAATTAATAAAAAAATTATTGATTCATTGAGATATCGATGGACTAATAATAAGAATTTAAAATTATGCCAACAAAATAAAGAATTGATTATATGCTACTTGTAAATATACAATGCACATTAATTTTATACATGTTGTGCTTTTCAGTTTCTTTGTAACATTAAGCTTGACAAACATAATTATATTATATTTTATGTATGAAATTTCTTTAGAACTCTACCCATGCAACGCACAGATGGAAATTTAGTTTTCTATAAATCTATAGTTCTGGATTGGTTATGTTTAGGAGTATACCTTATTTTCAGCCATTCTCTGAATATCTAATCTACTTTTGAGACGAAACTCATGATTTTGGAATTTACCTGGTAGTACTCTGATGATCACTTCATTTGATGGTTATGCTTTATTGTCAATATTTGTTTCTCTTTGGACTCTTAAGTGATTTATGATGTACTTGTTTAATTATTTGTATGGAGCTCAAATCTGTACATATTCAGTTAAATGTAAATAATAGAGTTGCAAAGTTGACTAAGAGTTTGTTTGATACTCTTTATTTGTTAAAATGTGGAGAATTTATAATGAGGAGAGAGATATAATGTGTATTGAGAATATAAAAATGTTTAAAATATGTTGTTGTAATTGAATAGTTATCAAATTAAATGTCAAATTAGTGGTAAGTAAAATTATTAATTGGTAAAATAAAGAGTATCAAACAAGCTCTAATTCTATTATGGGTTAATTTAACAAATCGTCCACAACCTTTGAATTAAGAATCGACTGAGTCTTCAACATTTTTTTGATCTCATAGGTCCTCAACCTTTTATAAATTCACACGATATGTCATTTTTGTTACTATTCTGTTAACTTTTCATAAAAATGATCGTTATACCCCTCAACTGTCTAATTTTAAAAACAAAATATTTAAAGATAATTAAAAAAAAAAGAAAAAACCCTCTCCCCTCCCAAGAATTGTCGACGGCGGCCAAATGAGGGGAGTGAATCCTCCAATATGATGTCGGAAACGACAACAAAAATGCTGCTAGAAATGACAGTAATATTTTGGAACGAGATGAATCCCCCTATTTTGGCCGCTAGAAATGGCAGCATCCATTTAGGGCAGCAATTCTTGGAAGGGAAAGGGGTGTGGTGAGGTGGGTTTTTCCCTTTTTTTTCAAAAAAAATGTTTTATTATTTTTAAATATTTGCTTTGAAAATTAAAGAGTTAAGAGGTATAACAGTCATTTTTATGAAAAAGTTAACAGAATAGTGATAAAAAGACCTATCGTCAGAATTTATGGAAGATTGATGATCTATGAGGTCAAAAAAAAGGTTGGGGACTCAGTCTATTCTTAACTCAAGGATGAAGATGATTTGTGAAATTTACTCTTCTATTATTTATTCTTGCAAGAATATGTATAAAATAGGCTCAAATTCATGTATGACTAGCTTTCTTCCATAGCTTAATCACGAGACATTTGTGTTATTGTTATAGTGCTTATACTGAATTAAATTTTTATTAAGTGCTTATACAGAATTAAATTTTTATAGAAGACTAATTTTGTAACAAGCAATGTGGTATTTTGCAATTGTGGGTGGCATTTTACCTTTGTCCAAGGCTTTATATATGTGATGCTCACACACTTACAGGGGTTCACTTTTTGGTTCACTATTAAGCAAAAAGTGAACCTACATAGAATGTGCATCACAATCCCGCTATAAAAAGAACGTCCTCCCTTCACACGGAGTGGACGTGCTTAGTTGGCAAGGGAAATAGGGCCACCAAACAAAAAACGCAGATGCAATCTTTCACATTTTAAATGGTTCACTTAAAAAGTTAAAACCCACAATACTCACCCCCGAACCCCCAAAAAAAAGTCAAAATGCGATTCCACCCCCTCCCTAGATCGGAAGAGCGTCGTGTAGCTCTCTCCAACCCAAATTTCGGCCGTCGATATCCGCTCCGCGCAGTAGCTAGAAAGCACGCCACAGTCAATGCTTAGTTAGCCTCCGACGAAAAGAAAATCCAATCGGAAGAGGTAGGTGGAGCTTGCCTCCAATAGCCGACGTAGAAGTCCACCTCCGCCGTCCACCAGACGCCGCCAAGCTCCTCGGCCTCTTTCTTTCAAACTCTATGTATCGATTCACCAATTCCTTTTTATTTTGGGTTGAGGATTATGTAAATGGTTGATTTTCTGAAAAATCAAACATTTACATATATTTAAAAAGCTTAAAACAGGTAATCCAAAAAAAAAGGCTTAAAATAGTTATCAAAAAAAAAAAAGTTTAAGACTAAACTTTTTCTACTTTATTTGCACATATTTAAATAGAGTTTTTTGGGGTTGTGCAAGGCTTCAGCCGGATACGGCCAGCCCCCAGGGTGGCCGGAGTTGGGCGGCGGCTTCAGTACCTTCTTCGCGGTGAAGAAATTGTAGTAGTGGTGATTGGTGAAGAGGCGTGCGAATGGAATTTGGGGCAAAAATGGTGACTCGGTCGATTTTTGGGGCTGTGATATACATGAGTGGATTTCATTTTGAAGGGGAAACAGTCGTGGATTTCACTTGGGCCCTTTTTGTGCCAAATCAACAGCCAACTAAGCACGTCCTCTCCGTGTGAAGGAGGAGGTTCTTTTCAGAGCGGGATTGACGTGCATCAGGCTCTATTCTGTCGTTATGGGTTCTCATGGATTAACAAATAGTTCCTTGACTTATCTAAATTATACGGCAGAAATCATGTTAAAATCAACAAAGGTACGAGCAAGAACTACATCTTTGGAACGGGCCAATGGCATTATATTGAAAGATGACGATGAGAATGATTCCACATTTTGATATATTTTTCTCCTTTTTCTCAAGGTCTCGTTAACGTGTATGTCACTTTGATATGGTTGACCCATTAATCTCTCTCTCTCTCTCTTTTTTTTTTTTTTTTTTTTTGGAGAAAGTTGGTTGACCTCTTTTAGTTGATTATTTATTGCAAGTTACAATAGTACATTTTAATTTTTTCATTCATTTGATTGTAACAAGGGAAATATTCTTTTCAACATTTTGACTCATAAGACCCGTTTATATCAATCGCATGGTTAGACGCACATTTCTTGAATAGCAACTAGCATATGGTTCCTTATCTTCACGTTATAGTCACATTTTTTAACGTTATTATGAATATAACAGTAGTCATGAGACGTGTAATGTGCGTAGCCCACTAGTAACCAATTAAACAATCATTGAAAGTTTCTTACTTTGGCATAGCGCTAGGATGGTAGACTTTCTTGGAAGGAGAAAATACAAGTGATCATATATGAGGAAAGAGAAAAGAAACTTTCTTGGAATACGTGTACTAAAGATCATATCTAACCATCCGCATCTCCAAATTTGGGGGAAGAAATTTGGGATAGGGAAGTTACTATAAAAATGTCATCTTATATTTATGAAATTGCCACCAATCTAATTACAAAAATGTCATTCATGAACTAATTTAGTTTTTAATACTTGATTAATGCTATTTAACACTACTAGTGCTTGTCACCATATCAAGGTGGCACTAAATGATAAGTTGAATTAAGTGGATCATTTATTCATTCATTTAATTTCACTTATTATTTAATGACACATTCGATGCCACCTAGATTGGTGCCAAATACCACTGGTGATATATAGCATTATTTTTAATACTTAATTGTTCCATTTTTGTGTTACAAATTTTTGTGTTTTTATTAATACTATTCAGTTATTTTTTGTAATTAAAATATTATATATTTTTAATTTTTATTAAATTAAATACCGTTATTGTAATTTATATCCTAGAACAGGTGGAATTTTATTTAGTCTTAACTAATTATAACTATCATACAAATTAAGTATGATTTTAACTAAATTAAAAATGTCGTTCCCATTTTTATTAAATTAAAATAAAATGAAAAAAATATAAGAATATGGGTTTCCCTAAATTTAGGGAAAACTATTGGAGTGTAACATTGGTCTCCTCTAAGGGTTTCCCCCAAATTTAGAGGAAACCCTTGAAGATGCCCGTGCATATTCGTGTACCCCTGAAGTTTCGCTCCTAGGTCAAACTATTGGGATGCAGTTGTTCAGGATTTGAATGTCCTCTTGTATGTAGATTTTTACCAAACAAGAATCTTGATCTCTTTATTTCCGGTAAATAGATTTCAAATTTATTATCTAACATGGATTATGTTTTCTGGTTCCAATTTACATTTTCCGTAAGCGATTAAATGGAGATTATGGTGCTTTGTTGATTTTTGATAGACCACAATATCTGAAATTTGCTAAGGAAATATATAATGCTCTAGATAAGGAGCTCTACTGCTCACGTGGCGGAAATCTAATAAAAACAGCCACCGGTCTAGCTAGGGACGGACCCTTTAGCTCGGTCCAACCCAAATGTAATTTCTAAGCAGCCCAGTCCCGTCTAAAGCCCAAGGAGCAAAGTTTTTTTTTTTTTAAATTCTTGAGTCAGCCCAATTCTTGAGCCCAAAACAAAAAAGGAAAGATGGGAAGCTAGCGAATACAAAAATCAGAAAGCTCTCTTTTATGTTTTATCCACCGGTGACCGGACCACCAACCACCAAGACCAGCGTGCCAACTGCCGATGGCAAGCCACCAGAAGAACGACATAACGAGATGGTTGGAAAACCACATGGAAATAGCTGGAAAACCATATGGAAAAGAATACTGAACAGTGCACAGAAGCTACCGAAATAGAGGAGTGAACAAATCGTGAAAAATAGATGCTTCAGAGTGCAAAAGTGTCAGAAAAACTTCATTGAATGTTGGGAATTTCTTCTTCTTTCTTTTCATTTCTCTTTGTCAGATAATCGAGAACCCTAATTTTCATTAATTGCAAGAAGCCAAGTATAAGTTGGGGAATTTGCAAGAAGCCAAGAATAATTGTGTTTAGGGCTTGGGCAAAGAAAAGGAAAAGCTGGAATTTGGGAATAGAGAGAAAGAAATAGGATTTTAGGTTTGGAAGTTGGAACCAAACCCTCACTGGCCACTTCCTAATGTAAATGAATTTATAGAATTATAGTCGAAGAATAAAAAGTTGTGTTTCAGAACTTGGGCATTGAAAACTTTTGTTTTTCTTCATCTTCTTCCCTTCTCTTCCGATCTTTTCAATTGTCTCCCACTTTTTTTGGTAATAGTGATCCCTACACAATTAAATACAAGTGATGAAAGGCTATATTTGTGAAATGGAAGGTTGTACTCGTGATGAATGGATGCTAGGTATTTGTTATTACTTGACCAACTAATGTCATTTTTTGTTTTACTAGTTAGAGTTTATACCAAATTGGTTAATGTAGCTCCACCAACAGGCAACGGCTCCTCAGTTTAATATGTTATCCGATTTCAAGAAATGAAATAATTGTTATACATAATAGGAATCCAATCATTAATATATAATAGGAATCCAATGATTATTTAAAAGGACAATAGTTCTTTAAAGTGCTGCCATTTTTTATTAATAAGAAAAAAGCTTTTATGGTTGATTAAAGTTATTATATAAGCTTGTGATTTGTGTATTTAGGGGAATATTATGATATTTCAGGTTTGGTTTAAACTAATTTACAAAGAAGACTATGTCAATTTTTTTTAAATTTTTTTGTGTGTTATGACATTTCTAGTGCAATTTTATTTCCAATAATTTATAGTATAAAAAAACTTTTCAGGGGCGCTGCCTTCAAACCGCAGGGAAGGGGGCACCCCGGATTTTTTTTCCTTTAAATCCAACTCAGAGATCGGAAGATCCTGAGTCCAGCTAAGAAAATGGATAAGACTCCAGCCTTACCGCTCACGTGCCAGAAAAGCTAATAAAAAAAACCCCATATTATAAGATAAGCATGAATTCGATGTCTCAAAAGTAAAATACAATAAAAGCAAAAGAAAGCGCCCCATTATCGGAGGTAATAGTTCCAGATATCTCCGTTCACGTGACTAAACGGTTCTTCTAAGAAGACAGATCTATCCTGTGCGGCTGCACGTACCTGTGCGGCCACACCGTGCGGCCGGGTGGGGCCGCACATTGAGGCCCATGTGGCCGCATGGAGGTACTGAGCGGCCGCATGGACAGATCTATCTCCGAACCCTAGAAACATATCTGTCTTCTTAGAAAGCTCCAGTGACCAAGAGCTATCTACAAAGAAAACAAGTCAGTGCCACAAGTCTTTCTTAGTGGTTGTTTGATTCTCATTATGTTGATTAACTGATAAAGTGAAATTATAATGAGGTGAAATGAGTCGTCTAAATTTAATAAAAATTTGAAATGTGTAGTTATAAATGAGTAATTGTTAAATTAGTAGTCAAATAAGTGATATGTGAGATTATAACGTGTTTTGATAAAGTAAATCAAACTCTCTCTTAGTGCATGTTTGATTTAATTATAGTTAATTTATAAAAAGAAATTAAAAAATGTGAAATAAATAGTATAGATTTAATAGAAATTTGAAATTTATTATTATAAATGAGTAATTAGTAAATTAATAATCAAATCAGTAATAAATAAGATTATAATGTATTTTGATAAAGAAAATAAGAGTTTAATTCTCCTTCGATTCTTGTCATCTAACTTCCGCGAAACTTCTGTGAAAGTAATTTACGTGGAAGACCAGCAAATGATACCATCAATCTTACTTTTCAGTGTGAAGGGCCAAAAGACTCCTTGTTTTATCACCATTGGACACGTTCATGGAATAATTCTATTAGAATAAAGATAGAGACAGAAGTGTTACAGAAAGCGTCAACAGAGCAATGCATTGATTAAGGTCCGCTTCATTTGTTTGTTTAATACTGTACTTGTGTCCCCACTATATTTGTTTCCCATTAAAATTAATTTTATTTATCAATCAATTTAAATTTTAAATTTTAAACACATAATAACACTATATTTAATTATATATTTAATATGATATGAAATATTTTAATTATTACTCTTATATGACACAATTAAATATCAATACTTATATAAAATTTGAATTTTAAATCTATTTATAAATGTAATATTTTTTAAATGGTTACTTTCACAAGAATGGAGAGTATTTTGTAGATTTTCTATATTTTGAGTAACAAGGAGGAAATTTGTTGGAATTCTCTGCATTTACCCAATACAGTGGGTCCCCCTCCATTTATTCAATTCCCGTGTTGGTATTCCCTTGTCTGTCTTCTCTTTTTCAATCAATAATAATTATCATGACTCAAGAGCACACAATCATTTGGTTTAAGAGCACAAGTGAAAAAACCCAACGTTACCAATTAGTGTACAGGGAGAAGGGGGGGGGTACAAGGCTTTTTTTTTTTTTTTTGTTGGGGGTGGGGGATTTACCTTTTTTCGCTTCACTTTCTTCCTTCAAAAATATATGTAATAAAATTAAAAAAATAATATTATGTAGAAAATTGAATATCAATTACATGATAAAAAAAGTAATGACAAAATAATTTGTAAAAAAAGTCTTTAAAAATAAAAAATCTTCTAATATTATAATCACTAGACTTTCACTTATATAGATTTGGGAATAGCTTTGTTCATGTAGTTTTTACCTTGACTTTTTCCCCACGTTAATCTTGGTCAAAGGGATATATCCAAATAGTGTACAGTTTCCCCTCATCTGTCAGTTTCTTGATTTGTCACCTTTTGTCTAGTGTTTTATATATATTTCGATTAGTAGACACTACCATTTCAAGCAAATACACAGTGCTGAAATGTTTGGTCAGTAGTCTACTGTCTCTGTAAAATATCAAAAAACCTGCTAAATATTTTAGTTACTATGACATTTTTCAATTTTCTTTGTTAAGAACACCAATCATTTTTTGTGGTGTACAATATGTTGTTTATGATCACGTACTAGGTCACATGATTCACTTCAAGAATATTTGAATACTCGTTTGGAAAAGAAGTATTCAAGTGGCAGAAGTGCAGTTTCAATGTAAACGTCCATCCAAAGTCAAAAATGAACTTATCCAAAGCATATGCTAGGTAATGTGCTTTTTTTTTAACATGTTTGTGCTCATTGTATTATTCTTCTACCTATAACAGGCAATCGGTGACAAATAGAATGATAATGAAATTCATTGCCAGTCCATATTTTGTCCTAATTAATGTATTCAATCTGTTGCTGCCAAATGCATCATTCGGGGATTCAAGAGCTCAGCTGGTTCAGATGGTGTCCGGAAACCAACTTGCGCGGAACACAACCATTTTCCTCCAAAATTTTGCAGCTGTAACAGAGAACATTACTAAACAAATGCGAACTTCGGGGTTTGGCATGGCAGTAGTGGACTCAGCACCTGACACTACTTATGAACTAGCACAATGCTATGGTGCTCTCTTTTATCTTCTTCTCCCTAGCATCTCTATTTTCTACTATAATTTTCATCTCTTCGATCTACCAGCACGCCTAGCAGTTACTGTTGAAATGGTAGAATTTCTTTCTTCCATTCCTTGTGTTTCATTCTGTTGTGACTGTTTAGCCCCCAGAAGTTTAACCTATTACAAGTAGCTTGTGTATCTAACGGTTGCAGTAGATTTTTTTGCCCCACTTCTATGCATTTCCTCCTCTGATTTGTGGTCTTAATGCAATTCGCAAGATGCTAAAACTGAAAATTTTGTTTCAATCTATCGTGTTAATTTATCATGTATTTTGAACTAACTTCTGTAGGGAAAGTAACATTTATTACCGAGGTAGTTCTTGTTCCCATAGCTATTTTGGTTAGTGGACTAGTGGAGCAGTCATTGGAGTTATCGAGTGGAAGCGTAGAACAGTACAGAAGAAGAGAAAAGATAGAATTTATTTTGTCTATATTTGCACAAGACGTGAACATTAAAAGGCAGTTATTCATCCATGAAGTTACAGTATCTGAGGATTCTTTATCATTTTATTCAAGCTTCTCGTGTTTTCGAGGTCCGACTCATGCAAAGAAACTGGTGAAGACCCTTCGCCATGGTAGCCTGAACTTCATTTACTCCGTGCCAACAAGCTTGGGCAACTGATTCTTTTAATGTGGCCAACAAGCTTGGGCAAGGTGGATTTGCTACAGTTTACAAGGTCGTTATTGTACGACTCCCCACTCCCATCAAAAGTCCCATACTTATTTTTTAGATTTAGAAAATTCAATTAATAATCACAATGTTCAGCAACCATTTAAAATTCACTTTGATTTATTAACCAATTTAACTTTTAAACACATAATAACACCACATTAACCACATATTTGATGTAATGTGAACTTTCACATTATTTTAATCATTACCTCCACATGGCACAATTACATCTCGACACCTATACAAAATTTTGAATTTTAAATCCATTTAAAAACACATCTAAATTTAAGAACTTTTTTTAATATATCATTTCATTTAATTATTATTCCACTTTAACATGCCTTATTTGTTGATAACAATCTACATTAAACAGGGCATATAAGAAAATAAGAAATTAACTAAAAAAAATTGACTATAATTTGAAACGAATGAGAAAGGAATATTGGATTATTTTCATGGGATGCAAGGACTAGTGTTTATAATCTATTAATTGACAATAAATTGTGAAAATCAAAATCATTGTTGTAAGTTAATGCCTAAGCCATCATCTTATTGCAGGGAGTTTTAATAGATGGAAAAGAGGTTGCAGTCAAGAGGCTTTTCTTTCACAAGAAACATAGAGCAGCATATTTCTACAATGAAGTCAATATTGTTACCAGTATTCAGCATAAAAATCTGGTCCGGTTGTTAGGATGCAGTTGCTCAGGCCCTGAGAGTCTTCTTGTATATGAATTTTTGCCAAACAAGAGTCTTGATTGCTTTATCTTTGGTAAGATTTCAAATCAGGAAAAACCATTATCAACCACTATGCTTTGGTCTCTGTTAAAAAATAGAAACAATGTTATGTTGAACCTGATAGATCCAATCAAAGGTAAAGCACTGAACTGGGAGAGGAGATTTAAGATAATTATAGGGACTGCAGAAGGGCTAGTCGATCTTCACGAGGACAAGAATAGCAGAATCGTTCATAGAGACATCAAAGCGAGTAACATCCTCTTGGACTTCAAATTCCATGCTAAAATTGCTGATTTCCGGCTGGCCAGGACTTTTGAAGAAGATAAAGTCATATAAGCACCGCCGTTGTAGGAACATTGTGAGTTTAGTTCTTCTAATCTCTCCTCAAATGACTGTAAGTCAAAGCTTTCGCAGCAATGCATTGAAATTGATAAAGTCTTGAATTTTTGAATGTGCAGAGGAAACATAGCTCCGGTGTACTTAGTCCGTGGCCAGTTAACAGAAAAAGTAGATGTGTATAGCTTTGGCATCTTTCTGCTTAAAATTGTTACATGCAGGACAACAGGAGTAAAGCCTCCGACTTAGATAGCTCCTTAACTATTGTATGTGCTTGAATATTTTTCAGCTTATACCTTCTCACTTTGATATTATTTTGGATGAAGACAGGTTTGGGAGCATTTCCTACAAAGAACAGTAGACAAGCTATTTGACCCTAACTTAATACTGAATAACCATCACAACATCAATGTTCAGAATGAAATTCTAAGGGTATGTGGGACTTCTATGCACCCAGGAGATGTCGTCCCTATGACCATCCATGTCTAGAGCACTACAGATGCCTGTAAAGAGAGATGAGTGCCTTCCTGTACCAACTAATCCCCCTTTTATATATGAGACCATGGAATTTAATGACATATTCAAAGGTCCATATTCACCACCCGATGATGGCAATCCTACTTCAACCGTTGCCATTTCCCAAAGTATCTTCTATCCCAGATGACATCAGAATTGTAACTATTTCAAGAAAATATGAACTACTGAAAAGTTCTTATTATCAGTTAGTCTAGTCTCTCTGTAGATACTCTCAGACTAGCAACTGTGTCATAAGGCATGGTCAAAATTTCTGATATTTTCATGTAAACTGTTCATCAGGAATCAAAACTTCATTTCTACAATTTGTTTGAGAGAGAGAGAGAGAACCATTTCCAAAACACATAAGTATTACATCCATGAATTTGGTGTAGGACTTGAGAGTCCATCTCAGAAACGCGCAGTCAACTTTGGTGCCTTGGATAAATTTTTGAAAAATTTCTAGCTTAAATCATCAGCAGACTTTATGGCTAAAATGATCTCCTCCGGGAGGCAATAAAAGCCCCCCACATCAGCCGTCTGGCGGGCTGGGAGGAGATCATTTATTTACTTTATGGTATTGACTAAAATAAAAGGGGAAAAACTGAGTAGAAATATTGTATCCAGTGTGATCATCAATGTAAAGGCTTGCTTCCTATGATAGGGTGGGGCTTTGAAACCCATTGAAGCACTTGGAGTGTGAAATTTCTACTGAAAGGTGTTGGACAGTGGACTTTCCACTGAAGAGTGTTGGAGTGTGTGGTAAAGGGCCCATTGTACGTAAAAGTGTACAGTCTACGAGGGAAACTGGGGACCAATCGAGACACATCCTGCGATTTACCTCCTCCAGGGTTCTAGAGACGAGGGTCCTGGAGGCCTAAAAATAGTCTTGCGAAGCTGGGATACCTGGTGTCAAAAACATTCAACCTATAAGCATTTTCCGACAAAAAAAAAAACACTCAACCTACAAGCATTTTGCAAAGCAGCTTCTACCTAAGGTTACTCTTCATATTGCTGCCATGTGTTAGTCCTATGACGGCTCCCAATCATTCCCATCTTATTTGTTGTAGCGACTGGAAAATTTTCCTATTTAAAAGTTTTATTTTAATACATATGCCACTATGACGTGTTTGAAATAAGTTTGAATAGTCAAATTTCGTTGTCGCGCTCATCCAGTTATAATTTAAATCTAAATGTAAAGAATGACGGAATGAATTTCAAGATATAAAGACCAAATGTATATTAACTAGTTTGGATTACCAATTTAAATTCATTAAACCAAATTGAGGGAATTTATATCTTGTAAATAAATTTTACAATTTTAAATTTAATTAGTAAATTTAAAACTGAAATTTATATTTAACCAATTTAAAATATTTAACTTGAATTTAGCCAACTTCTACTATAATTAAATTACTTAATTAATTTTCCCAATTTATTTCAATTAAAATTTTCAACATGAATTATTTTAAGCCTAATTGTTTATTATTAATGATTCTCTCAATTTAATCTTTCCTTCCAACCAAAAAAAAAAAAATCGAATATCATTAGCATATTGACTTTCTTTGACCTATTTTTAAGTCTCAACTTCATAGAAACATTCTAATCCAAACTCTTATATTTATGCAAACATTTTTCTCAAATAGTAGACCAAATTAAATCCAAGAATTCAAATTAATCACTTTTACCATTCTTGGTGATGTTCATTCCAACCCTCCCTATCCATGTAACTCTATACCAAAAATACTAAGATATATAAATTCCATTAAAATCACTTCCAACAGAAGAGCAGCCACAAGCAAGAATAAATTCCTTTTCTCTTGCACACATAAATACTTTCCCGTATAAATCTTATCTCGGGTAAATCATGTAACATCCCGAAAATTTCTACAAATTAAGGTAAGCAACAAAATTGTTCTTTTGAAAGAATTACTTGAATATTATTGTAAGATTGCTCGAAGATTTAAAATATTGTTATTCAATTGACGCTAAAGAAAGATCTTGGATGACAATTGACATAAACTAAAGTATAATGACTAAATTGATATGAATTAAAGAGTGTGAACTTGGTTGAGAGATAATACAAGGGATAGGACTTCTTTGGCAATTTCCCGACAAGTGTGCGACGCCACACCGCGCCACTTGTCACGAGGTGATTTGCGCCACTTGTCATGATATGATTGGCGCCACTTGTCACGATGTGATTGGCGGAACTCAAAAGTTATTAAAACTAGCTAAATCCTAACTATTATATATAGGAAGCTAGGAATTTCATTTTTCCTCTCAAACCATTTCTCTTTTCTCTCTCTCCCGAACCCCAAAATTCGTCCAAAATTGCCATGGGAAGGAGAAAACCAATAGAAACCCGCCAAAATACCTATTTGTCCTTTGAAAAGAGTCCCTTACCATATGTGGAAGGATTATAGCTTGAAAGATAGCTTTAATTGGGGAATATCAAGGCTTTAAAGATACTTCTTCACGTGGATTATTCGAAGAATATTTGAGGTGGGTAACCTAATACTTTGATTCCTTTTCTACATGCATAAAGTTTTGATAAGATAAGTTTGTATTTGATTGATGATTTTGATGAGACAAACATGGATTTGAATGCATTATTATTGAAAGAAAGATTGGTTTATTG
>CAVNYN010241675.1:0-19871 GCA_963692815.1 Nyctanthes arbor-tristis | reverse complement strand
TTTGAACCTGCCTTAGTAGAATACTATTAGATTTACTTGGCTAAACAGTGAACATGATGTCTTGAACAGTTCAGCCGTTGATGTAAACCAAGACAACAGTACCTACACAACATCTTTCCTAACACTTTCAGTTCTCATGGTTGTGTTCATTTTGGCCCTGAATAACTCTTGGGATTCATAAGTGCTTTTAGAGAGTGCAAGCCTCAAAATTCTCATAGAAGCGGCTCCACTTTACACTTATATAGGTGATCTCCTATTAAGAGTATGCTGTCTTACCCCACTTGGTATATCCAAGCTATAGGAATCATTAAAAGATATACTTAACCTAAACACTTTGAGCAAGCACTTTACGATCATAAGAATGGATTGAAGTTTTTACTCCTAAGTGCTTAACTGAATCTTCATAACTTAGTTGTCTCATTGACCCAATATCTTAGGATCTCCAATCAACAAGGTTGGGTTACCATTACAAAGATTTGATGCGCAATAGACTTTTAATCACATTCTCTTTGATAAGCAATTTACTTGATCTCTAGGCAAACCTTTAGCAAGGGATCTGCGCCATTTTCCTTAGATTTCACATAAACAATTGATATAATATCACTAGAGATCAATTGTTTAATGGTATTATGTCTACGACGTATATGTCTAGACTTACCATTATACGTACTATTCTGAGCCCTTTCAATAGCTGACTGACTATCACAATGTATACTGATAACAGGTACTGGCTTAGGCCAACACAAAATGTCCTCTACAAAATTACGAAGCCATTCTGCTTCTTCCCCAGCTTTATCTAATGCTATAAATTCAGACTCCCTAGTCGATCGAGCTATGCAAGTTTGTTTTGAGGACTTCCAAGACACAACTGCACCACCAATTGTAAACACATAGGAGGTGTTTGATTCTCTTTATGAAAACACATTATAATCCCACATATTACTGATAATCCCACCTATTGCTGATTTGACTACTGATTTGACAACTGCTTATTTATAATCACAAATTTTAAACTTTTATTAAATCTCCACCACTCATTTTACCTCATTATAATTCAATTTGAATAAATAGATTCAAACAACCACATAACCACTGGTGGACTTAGAAGATCGGACGTGTCTGATATCCAATTTGCATCACAGTATCCTTCCAATACTGCTAGATATCTTGTATAATGTAATCCAAATTTCATAGTGTATCTTAGATATCTCTATTTAACGTCTTCCAATGGTCATTACTTGGATTACTAGTGAACCTACTCAATTTATTAACAGCATATGCAATATCCGGGCGCATGCAGTTTGTAATATACATTAGACTGACTATCACTTGTGGATACTTTAACTGAGATACAGGTTTCCTTGTATTCTTGACTAAGTGTAAACTTAAGTCAATTGGTGTTTTAACAGGACTTTCGTTAAATATATTAAATTTCTTAAGCATAGTCTCAACATAATGAGACTGGGATACAACAAGTCCATCCAATGTCTTATAGATTTTAATCCCTAATATGACATCAGCAATACCCATATCTTTCATATCAAAATGTTTTATCAACATTTTCTTAATATTCATGATGATATCATGATTACCACCCATAATTAGTATGTCGTTGACATATAGGCATACAATTACGTATGCATTAGGTGTGTTTTTAATATAAACAAATTTATCGCACTCGTTAATTTCGAAACTATTTGACAACATTGTTTTGTCGAAATTCTGGTGCCATTGTTTTGCTGCTTTCTTTAATCCATACAAGGATTTAACGAGTTTACACACTTTTTTCTCCTGTCCTGGTACGACAAGTCCTTTAGGTGTGCTCTTCCGATCTTTTTCTTCTTCTAACTCATCATTTTAACATCCATTTGATGGATCTCAAGATTATGCAATGCAGCAATTGCAATTAGGACCCTTATTGAAGTAATCCTAGTAAAGGATGAGTAAGTATAGAAAAAATCAAGACCCTCTTTTTTGTTTAAAGCATTTAGCTATTAATCTAGCCTTATATTTATTAATAGATCCATCTGCTTTTAATTTTTTCTTAAAAATCCACTTACATCCTAGAGGTTTATTTCTAGGTGGAAGATCAACCAACTGCCAAGTGTGATTTTGCATGATAAATTCTATCTCACTATTTATAGCTTCTTTTTAGAACGAAGCCTCTGGAGTAGACATTGCCTTAGTGAATGTCTTCAGATCGTTCTCTACCATATATGTTAGAAAATTTGGACCAAAAGACGCAGACTTCCTAGCTCTTTTGCTGCGTCTAGGTTCTTCACTATTTTGATGGTTATCATTATCATTGGCAGCATCATAAGTCGCTTATTAGAACTTATTTCTTTCTTGTCCTTACAACAAAAGATTTGTTCAAAAAATGTAGAATTCCTTGATTCGATGATAGTGCCTTCATATGTATTAGGAATATCTGACTTGTGTACCAAAAACAGATATGCACTACTATTATAAGGATATCAAATAAATATGCAATCAACGGTTTTAGGCCCTATTTTAACTTGTTTAGGCTTTGGTACTTCTAACTTAGCCTAACACCCCCACACTTTCAAGTATTTAAAGGTAGGCTTATGTCCTTTCCATAATTCATATAGAGTTTCATTCCTTTTTTTCGGGGCATCTTATTAAGAATGACATTAGCCAAGAGGATAGCTTCCTTCCACAAGTTTTGGGGTAATCTTGAACTTATCAACATAGCGTCAACACGACGCTCTTCCGATCTTCGGTTTTTGCGTTCAACAATACTATTTGATTGAGGTGAATAACGTGCAGTAGTTTGACGAAGAATGCCCGATCCTAAAGAAAATTCTTCAAACAGTGCTACATATTCTCCTCCTCTATCATTACAAATAATCTTTATTTGCTTGCTAAGTTGATTTTCAACTTTATTCTTATAATATTTAAAAACATCTAACACTTCATCTGTGTTTCTTAGCAAATAAACATAACAATATCTTGTGCGTAATAAAATACTTTTTTCCACCTCTAGTTTTCACAAACTTCAAATCACAAATATCTGTGTGAATTAATTCAAAAGGTGTTGTATTTCTTTCAACCGAGTGAAATGGTGATTTAGCTAACTTAGCTTCAACACAAGCTTCACGCTTATTGTTAGGATCAAATTGCACTACTATAGAAAAGCATAATAGGAGTCGGTTGTAATTATGAACACGCTTCGGTTTCGACGTCAACGCCTATGTAAGCGACGTTCATTGTAAGTGCATAAGCGTTGGTTGTTAGTCGACGCCTAAAGGTGACAATAGGCGTCGGTTGTTCTCCTACGACCGACACCTAAAGACATTTTATTAAAAACAGAAATTACTATAAGTGTTGGTTGTTGACTTGCAACCGACACCTATAGTTAATATATATTTTTAATTTGTAAATTACTTTAGGTGTCAGTTCTTGTAGAACAACCGACGCCAATTTCTATTTTTATTTAAATATATTTCCCCATCTCAATAGCTGTCAGTGTTCCTATGACCGTAAAACAACAAATGCACAAGCCACATCTAGCCAAGAAAAAACAGCACCAACACTAACAATTTACGTACACTTTAACGCAATTACCACCAACTTAATATAAATGAATCTACAAATACTACGTACTACAAACTTTAGCAATAACGTAATCTAACATTATAAACTAACGTATCAATTAACCATTAAATATAAATGAAAGTACTCCAAAAATTAATAACTATATATACATATACACTCCTCCAATCATCACGGTCTTCATATAAATCTAACTACAACCAATAATTAAGACCAAAAATTAAGTACAATTTTGGAGAAAGTAATTGGCCCATAATTCCCAAACCTCATCTATATTTGCTTGAATATATGATCCAGTTTCATATGCCTACAAAAAAAGAAAAATAATTATAATTATACTTTGTTAATAAAATAAATATATGAATGATTAGATAATTCTTAGTATTCGATAAATATTTAAACTGTATCAAGATATTCTTCAATACCAAAATATCTGGTGACTATCTCGTACATATTTCTCGTGACACAGTAGGCATACTTGTCAGATCCGAGTTGTTGAGCGCACTAAAATTTTGAGCGAGTTTAAAATAAATATTAGTAATTAAATCACACAAATTTGAAACTTTAATAGTTATTGTAATATTTAGAGGATATTTTTCATACCTTCATTATTTTCCACATGAGACTTTTCTTAACTATTTTCCCTAATACCCACAACGTTTTAAGCACCCTAAAGTTATAATATATACACACACCGATATATATATATATATATAAGTTAAACAAGCTCAAACTTTAAACAAAAAGAATAATATACAATAGTTATTGGTAATTGCCTGTATAGCCAATTGTGGCCTGATAGGCAATTTGCGCCCGTTATCCTCCAGAGAGTCAAAGAAGTACACCACATTGCATTTAAGGCATAGCACCAGCAACATCCAGTGGTTTCTAGAATAATTTATAAGAATGTCAATTTGAATATTTAGCCACAAATAACTCAAATTAAGTCAAGACAAAACAACAAATGAATAGTTGTAACAATTTTACCCCATATAATATGGTGCTAGAATGTACTTTCTATCCACCATTTCTCCCATCGCGTGAAGCGTGTACTCATAACTCGTCTATCGAGTAGCATCATAATTAATAGCCCTGACCAACAATGAACAAAGAAGCCCGGTATTTTGAATCCCGAATTTCTTGCACAAATGATGTAGGTACCTGAAATACATTGTACTAAACGTGGAATATCAAATTAAAAATTATATAATGTACTTAATTGTGAAGGAGGAAGTCTTACATTTCCCAAACTTGTAAAATAGGTGCATTCAACTAGTGCATGTTGAGCAAGTCGGTTATATCAGTGACGAAAACATTAATTTCATGGTCCATTTTTTTGGGGTAGAGAAACACATCTCTGCCATTCGGCACTTCAAAGAAATCAATAGAAAGAGGTAGTTTAATAGTCAAATCGTGCAACATTTTGAGGTTGGGAGTCAGAGAAACCAATGTTGCATCATCAATGAGATTAGGGCGCGCCAAAGAGACTTCAAAACTCGTGGGCTGTTTGCCTTTTCCCTTGGATGCTACTTGCTCGGGTTACTTTTCCTGCATTGAAAATTTATTTGCCATCAATTTTTAACACAAAATCCAACATACAGAAAAGTTTGTTCTGTAACTTCAATTGATTACCTCACCTAACATCACTACATGTGTGGGCTACTGAGTGTAACCGTCCTCACCAACATCCACCAACTGCTGGCTGTATGAATTTGGCACTGGAAGAAGATAACTGACCGCATCTTCATGTACATACTTAATTGAGACTTTGTAATGACCCGCCAGTAGCTGTGTGCCGTGCACGACCGTAGTAGCTTCGAATGGGTAAACCATGCCCTCCGCCACAATTCTAGTCATGCCGTTGCAATCAAGGGGTGAGACGACATGGGATCGGCTTCGTTGGATATTCAATACAAATGCACAAAATAAAATTAGTTGTAAGCATTGGAATGAAGTCAATGCATTCAGCATCATAATGCAACACTAAGAATACCTCAATGTCAAGATGTGGGAGGGGAACGGCCGAATGGTAGCTACTACTAGTCAGTGGTCTGATTGAAGGACTCACAGCTGTAGGTATTTCTATGTTACGAAATTGCGGTGGTACTTCTATGCCATAGTGTTGGAAGACAAAGGTCATCTACAATTGCATCATATCGAACTGAACCTACCTTTGTGCCATGGTCTCTTTCCTTACCATTCATCGACGCTGGCCTCCATCCCCAATGTGATCACTTGTCGAAGATCATCCAACGACACGACCCACCTCATTTGTCTCCTTGTCTCGTCAGGGTGTCCACAGACGTCCCTCACAGTGACGTATCCACCATATTCCCTCACTCAACTAGAGTGCTCCTCCTTGCCAAGTGCCACCGTTAATATACCTCATTGTCTCTTTGGGACAACCGTCCGTTGGTTGGCCTCCTTATGTAATAGTTTCTGTTTGAAAAATGAAAGATAAATATGATATAGGTGAATCAAGGGTAGGTAAATTAAGTAAAGAGAAAATTAATTATTAATGTATATTTATAATTTTCTCAAAAACCTCCTTGGTTTTATCGTTCGGTATGTAATAAGTTCCATCGGTACCCTTCTTAAGGGTTGTTTGAACCTCTTTATTTTTTCCATTTATAAATTCACCTACCATGATTTGACTATTGATTTGACAACTACTTAACAATCACCACACATTTCAAACTTCAATTAAATCTTCACCACTCATTTCCACTCATTATAAATTTCCTTTATGAATTACAAAAATAAAGAGCTTCAAACAAGCTCTTATACTTTGCACAAGCCCAATCTAGACAGCGATCATCGATCTGAAAGGTCAAGTTAACTGACCCACATGAGGAGAAAGATTGAGGGTCTACAATGGCCCACTCCACCCTCTTATGAGCATAACCAGCAGAGCCTAAAAAGTGAGGGTGCTCATTTTGTGCTGGACTCTGCCTCGCCTTCTTGCTTTTCTCCTGAAAGTCAATTTACTAAATGCTTTAGTTTTTACCCGGGGTTGAAACAGTAATATAAAGTCTGCTTTAACGATACCAAGAACTCTTGAGTGGTACGATCCTACTTGAATTTTTCCCACTATTGTGACGAAATGATCCCTTTATAAAGATCACAAGGAAATTTATATGTAAGGTGCTTCTGATTGATGTACTTTAGCACCAACTTATTATTGAAGTCTCTCAATCTCTTCCCAACTTCACTCAATATAGCTGGCTTCAAATCGTCATTCTCAAGATTAAATCTTTTCTGCAAGAAAAGAATATTGAACAACGTTATTAGTAAAATCACTTGTTATACGATGTCAAATTGAACAATGTAAACTCATTCAATACCTTGACATCTTCCTATACAAGATCCTTAAGGGATGGCTCAACTACATGCCAATCTGGATAGTTTATATGCACATGAATCCAAACCACACTCTCCATGTACTTGCCTAACTATAAAGCAAATGGCCCGATAGGCCTACCAAGCTCGTCCAATTCAACCGCTACATCCTATTTCTTCTTCAACTTCTTGCAAGTTGATGGACCTTTCGTCCGCTTCTTTTTAGGGCTAGAAGTTTCACCTACTAGACCTGAATTGTAAGCCATCAAAACCGCTCACTATACGTCCCTACTTGTATACTAGCACAAACACAACACCTTAGAATTGCAACATAGTAACAATACATCATACGTATATAATAATAAACAAAGCTACAAGTAAAACAACAAGATACTAGCACAAACAAGAGAATTAGCAAGGCATGTATAATGCAAAATGCAAATGATCTTACACGACGATGCTATGATAAGCAATGGTCAACCCACAAGCATTCCTTATTATCCAAACGCATCTAATTTGTGTCTATGTTATCATCCCTACAGCCATATGTTGTATACCAACAGAGAAGGGATGGGTTTTGTCAAATTGATCATACTCTTCTTCGTCGACCACATTATCAATACCAACTATACGTCTCTTGCCTTGAAGGACGACTGACCACTTAAGCTCTATAGGATCAACAATGTAGAAGACTTGCTTTGCTTGTGATGGAAGTATATAAGGGTCATCAAGATAGCCTAGCCGACCAAAGTCTACCAGAGTGAAATCTAATTTGTCAACTCGAACACCCGGTGGTTTCCAACCCACTTACAGCGAAAAAGAGGAACCTTCAGAATCCTATAGTCAAGTTCCCAAATTTCTTCTATGACACCATAATACGACATTGCGGCATCAACTGGCCTCCCATGATTAACATTAGAATATTCTGATAAAAGTGCTACTAACATCACTTTACTGTTCTGCATCGTGCTCTTATCGTTTTGTTGTTTAGTGTAAAATGTGTACCCATTAATGTCCTAACCTTTGTAAGAAGAAACATCCATCCTAGGGCTATACGCCAGCCATCTTATTATTTCCGTAATCACTGTCGGCGTGTAGGACAACTGCTGGGGCACTTTGTCTCTGAACCATGTTACAAATGTGCGATTATGTTAATTGGTCAGCCACATCTCACCTTTCGAAGGATTTTGACGCTTTAACATCAAAGTGTGCTCGTTCAAATATAGGTAAACTACAGTAAGGTGTTGCAAGACAAGAAGGTGTGCTTTATCTCACATTTCGGCCCTAGTTATGATTGATTTGAATCTAATCGTACCTCTACCTCTAAGTCTCCCCTCGTGTTGTGATTTAGGAATACTAACGGCTTCAACACCATCTAGGTAATCTGTACAATATTCAATAGCCTCTTCAGTAGCATAACCTTCAATATACTCCCTTTTGGTCGAGATTGGCTTCTCACATATCCTTTCAAAATACCCATGTATCTCTCAAACGGATACATATACCTGAAGAACAATAGACCGCATATCTTAATTTAACTAACCAGGTGAACGATTAAATGCACCATAACGTCAAAAATGATAGCGGAAAATACATTTCTAACTAGCATAGAGTGATAACAACATCAGCCTGCAAAGCATCCAATGTCTCGGGATCAATGGCCTTACAACAAATTGTGTTGAAGAAGAAGCAGATCTTAGTTATGACATGTCTAATATATTTTGGCAATATACCTCGTATTGCCATCGACAAGAACTATTGTATTAAGACATGACAATTATGAGACTTCATTCCAACTAATTTCAAGTCTTTCATACTTACAAGTCTCTTGATATTTGATGAATAGCCAGATGGAACCTTAACAGCATTCAAACACTCACAAAGGCTAGTTTTCTCTTGAGATCGGAAGAGCACACGCATGCAGGGGCAAAAATATAGGCTTTCCAGACTCCTGCGGTGCTAATTGCTTCCGTATCCCCATTTCTACCATGTCTTTTCCAACTTTGATACCATCTTTCATCTTTGTGATTAGTGTCAAAATTTGCATCTTTGATATATCATTTATGAGTCACAAAATGTTTATTTGATAGTAATCCAACAATTTTATTGAGGTAAATCGATTTTCATGCTACAAGTTCATTTTGTATGAATACATAGTCTAAAAATGCAATTAATTGAAGTGTGTATTCATATGCATATTGGCAAATATTATACACGAAAAATGGTACTTATCAATGTATTTTTATGTGTTTTAAGTATCAAAAGTTCATGGCGCAAATTGATCAAGACAAGTCGGGATCTTCAACAATTACGTCTACCGTGGGCAAGTGTTAAAGAAATCGTGATAACTGGAGTTTTAGAAGTCCAATGAAGATGATTCAAGTGGTATTGAAAATATAACTTAAACATCTACCAAATCATCTCTTATGACTTCACAAAGTTGTCAAAAGTCATCATCAAGTTGCAAGTTGTATTCTTATCAAGATAAGGTGTTGACTAGTCTGCAGCCTTCATTTTTTTGATCATATCTAGAGTTCTAGATATTGGATTGGTGTGATACAAGCTGGAAAATGAATACAAGATATTTATCAACAATCTTCATCTTTATCACTTTCCCAGATTCGGAATGTAAGTCGATCAAAAAAGGTCCAAGAAGAGAGAACCTGAACAGTTTGACAGTCAAACTTTCCGTCTGCACATCTGTTCGCATTTCATACATATGTCAAGCTGTAGTTCTCCAAATCCTTTGATATTTGCTCCATTCGAAACACAAGTTGAATATCTAAATATAATATTTTATCATCCTATTCTGAATATGGACGGAACAGCTTCCAAAATCACCTACAATCTGCAAGTGGATGCATTTACATGATAGCTGCTGGACAAGTGGGCAGTGCTTACGTTTTTGGACATATCTCGGCCTACGAATCTCCAATTGGCCTGAAATTTTTCCCATCACAACGCCAACTCATTTTTAAAGAACTTTTATTTTGGTGATAAGTCCAAATTTGATGAATATAATCAACAAACTACAGCTCCAACTTGCATCAAATTTGCTAGAGATAGACTGGCATGAGGATTAACTTTGATCAAGTTGCAAGAACAAAGTTGTTGGATTTCCTCTATATAAAGAGCATTATTGTGGTCATTCAAGGAGAAGTTTTTGGAGAGAAAAATACATAGGAGAAACAGGACGAAAGGCCGAAAGGCTGATTTTGGGACGAGCAAATGCTAGATGTGACAGATAACTTCTCCTATTTGGTTCTTTATTCCTATCTTATGTATATTTAATTTTTATTGTTACCCAGGTGAATGTTGAAACCATATTAGTTATATAACTCTATATTTTGTTGTTGATTCCAAATATTATGTATTCTAAACGTCCATGATTCTGGTTTCATCAATGATAAATTATTCTTTCATCTCTAATATCAAGTATTATTAATTGTTAGAAAATTTATCCATGCTTGGTTTTGAAAGTTCAACACGTTATTTTATTTGACTACTTGTGATTCATTAAGTTGTTTACATGTCATGCTTAGAGAATTACACACTTGAAGTGAAAGGGGATCTACATTAGATTAGTTATATTTTGAGCTTAACGATAGATTACTTGCGGTTATAAAAGATTATTTCTGATTATTACTCAAATATTAGAATCAATACAAGCTATGAATTATTTACTATACATTGGTAGAATCTACAACCTTGGTAATGTTTATCCTTTGGATTGTTTCATACACGTTCTTGTTTTTACTAGCTTATATTTTACTTATCAAATCGTGAAAATCATTTGGAGTTAGGTTAGAGTTAAATCTAATTCAAATTCATTGAGTTGTTCCATATTTATAGCAATCCTCGTGGGATCGACCTAGTTACTCAAGTTTCTATATTTCAATCGATTTGTGCGCTTGCGATTTGGGCGACTCAAGTCTCGGTTCTCCTGAAAGCCTTTTTCTTCTTTTGACGGGTGGTCAGATGCAAGAAAGATCCAGTGACTCATGAACACATTTTTCTTGCCGTTATCCAACCAAAGATCAATTGTTGCATCTTCACAAACGGGGCACACTTTGGCTCATTTTGTAGTATAACCTGACAAGTTACCATATGCTAGAAAGTCATTTATGGTGCAAAAAATCATTACACGTAATTTGAAATGCATCTAACTATGTGCATCAAACACCAACACACCCTCATTCCACAACAACTTTAAATCATCAATAAGTAGCGCGAGGTATACGTCTATATCGTTTCCTGGCTGTTTAGACCCTGAAATCAACAAAGATGCTTCATACACAACCAAGGAGGATGAATATAACACACTAAAAGAACCAGCCAAGTGCTATGTCGACTACTCATATTACCGTGTGGGTTCATTCCATCTGTACATAATTCAATTCTAAGATTCCTATCTTCACCACTGAATTCAAGAAATATCCTATTTATATTCCTCCACTACAGAGAATTAGCCGGGTGTCTGAGTTTTCCTTCTTCTTTCCTCCTATCAGCATGCCATCACATTTTCTTCGCATCGTTTGCATTCGCAAACAAGCATTTGAATCTAGGTATTACAGGTAGATATCATAACACCTTTGTCGGAGGGCCTTTCTTATCCTTACATTTATTATGGCTGTCATTTCTCTTAAACCACGATGCCCAGACTTTGGACACTCATACAAGTCCTTGTACTTATGTCGGTACAAGACACAATCATTTGGATATGTATGTATCTTCTCAATCTCCATACCCAATGGGCACAACAATTTTTTTCCCCGTAGGTCGAGGTAGGAAGCTCGTTATCCTCTGGAAACATGTCTCTTAGAAGTTCCAATAACCCTATGAAACTCCTATCACTCCACCCATTTTTTGCTTTCAAGTTATACAGTTTGAACACAGCAGACAACTTTGTGAACTTTTTACATCCAGGAAACAAAGGCTTTTCGGAATCGATGCATAAGCCGATGAATAAGCCATTGAAAATGTGAGGAGCCTCAATGAAATCTTGTAAATCACGCATCATTTCATCTATCCGGTCATTTTGGACATATCATTATCATCTATGGCCACATTAATCCATCACTTTTATTTACCGTCTTCTCCTCCTGAGCACCCTCATTGTTACCAGTGCTCGTCTGAGGAAGTGAATCATCACCATGCCAAAACCACCACGTATAACCTTCGTTAAAACTATGCCTAATCAAATGGTGCTTCATTTCCATATAGCTACGATACTTTTTAAGATTCTTACAATTGCGACAAGGACAAGCCATCAATTCTTCCCGTTTCCTTTTTCTATTATCTTCGGCAAATTTTACAAACTCTTCAACCCCATTCAAATATTCTAGTACGGTACATCTCCTATACATCCAACTCCGATCTATATATATCTCACGACCTATTAATTAGAGGACCAAAACAAGAGTTACTCAATTTTAACGGGTAATTCGTATTACATTATTTGATTTTCATAATTTATTTGTAAATGAATATTGTTTGTTTTATACATATATATATATTCATTAATGTGTATCAAAAACTTAATGAAAGAATTTTTCATTATTTGATTTTCTTAACTTATTTATCACGTTAATTACATATTTATTTCTATCACAAGCTCAAACAAAGAATTATAATATTATTTGATTTTCATTATTTACTTGTATATCAATATTTCTTGTTAATTACACATTGAACATTTATATGATAAACTTAAAGAAGAATTTTTCATTATTTGGTTTTCACAAGTAAGTTTTCTTCTTAATTATATATTTATTTACATAACAAACCAAGTCAAAGAATTTTTATTTCTCTATATATCAACACCACTCAACTACATACACACTAGAATCATGTTTTTAGTTATCTATCTCTCTAGCCAATGCATCACTTTCATATTCAAATCTCTATGAAACCTTTTATCGAACATGTGGTGTCCAACATTTCCAACTCCTTTAAAAATCCTACAACTTCATAAAATCTAAGTAAATATTGTTTACCCATAACAATGTATGTATATATTTAATAAACAATGCCCAAGAAATTACAAACATCCACTAAAATCAACAACATTCATATTTACCCAACATACACAAACCTAGAACTATAATTCCCAAAATGTTATTTAACAAAATATGTAATCCTTACAAACTAACCAAGAAATAGAGAGTAATTACCTTAAAAATACTTTGAAGAAGTGGAGAAAAAGCTATACAAGTTGTATTCAAAATGGTTTAAGTGAAAGCCGCGCAATGGGGCTCGGCTGGTGGGCGAAATGGATTCGGTTGGTGCTCAAAATGGGCTTGAAATCCATACGGTTGAATGGGTTATGGGTCGTGAATCGCTGATTGGTGCTTGTTGGACGGGAGGTGGATGGAGATCTAGAGAAATAGAGGTTGAAGTTCAGCATTGGGTTCGCAGTTGCTCGAAATGATGCTGGAAATGATATGGTTATAAGAAAGGGAATAGGCGTCGGTCCCTTACTAGGAACCAACGCCTATTTGTAATAGAGGCAACCGACGCCTATTATTTTTTCAAAGAATAGGCGTCGGTTCTCCTAAAGAACCGACGCCTATTCTTATTGTCAATATTTCAATTTTGCCACCACGTTTTGTATAGGTGTCGCATTCTCGAACAACCGATGTGTATTATCAATTTTTTTGGTCAAATCTATAGTAGTGTTGGAGAGTAGGCAATAGATTCAAGTTCATCACTTTAGAAATTGATTTAAAATTTACATGCCCTAGTCTATTATCCCATAAACAAGTAGGCTCGACAAGTAAGCAGAACCACTTGTACTCTTATTATTGTTTGTTCTTGGTACAATAGTAAGCATATTCATTTTGAACATCTCATCAGAAAAGTATCCCTTTCCTACATGCATCTCATTTTCAATGAGTATAAATTTATCAGTTACAAATACTAACTTGAAGTCATTTTTGATAAGTAGAACCCTAGATACAAAGTATCTCTTTCCTACATACATCTCATTTTCAGTGAGTATAAATTTATCAGTTACAAATACTAACTTAAAGTCATTTTTGATAAGTAGAGCCCCAGATGTCAGACACATGTAGTACATTGTTGAGAACAAGTTCTTTGCCATAGTCATGTTCAAAGTTACTTTCCCTTGTCCTTCAACCTTTGAACTTGAGGAATTTCACATGAACAATTGTTCTCCCTCAACAGGTTTGTAAGTAGAGAACATCGCCTTGTCAGCACAAATGTGGCGAGCAGCACTAGTGTCTATCAACCACTCCATTGGGTTTCCAATATTGTTGCATTCAGAAACAACAGCAGATAAATTTATTTCTTCTACCCCTTCAAATAATGCATCAACTTCAGTTATATTTACTTAAGCATTTTCTTCTTCAGCCTAAGACACTCACTAGCCCGATGTCCATACTTTCCACAATTGTGGTGGTTGCCTTTGAACTTTTTAGCACTCTTCTTGTTGTCTTTCTTAGGTGTATCTCCAAAAAGCTTTCCAAAAAGCTTTCTCTTCTTATTATTCTTTGAACTAGCTTCCACCACATTGGCCTTTGCTTGCATAATTTGTCCTCCATTTTTTCTTTTCTGCCTTGCAGGTTGTCTTCTTCAATCCTCAACTGAACAATCAAGTCTTCTAGATTCATCTCCTTGCGCTTATGCTTGAGATAGTTCTTGAAGTCTTTCCATGATGGAGGAAGTTTTTCAACAATTGTAGCCACTTGAAATGTCTCACTTAGACTCATTACTTCAGCATGGATGTCATTGGGAAGAATTTGCAACCCTTGAATTTGAGTGATCACAGATTTAGAGTCAACCATTTTGAAGTCTAAGAATTTGCCAACAAAGAATTTCTTCGTATCAGCATCTTCCATTTTATACTTCTTTTCCAATGACTTCCAAACCTCCTAAGCAGAGTTCATGTTACCATAGACATTGTATAAGGTATTCTCCAAACTATTAAGAAGATAATTCTTGCATAGATAGTTGCAATGTTTCCAAACATCTAATGCAATCACTGTGTCATGATTGTTTGGCCCCTCCTGTACAACCGGAGGATCTTTCTTCAAGAATTTTGCGAAATTCAAGGTTGTCAAATAAAAATGCATCTTTTTCTGCCACCTTTTGAAATCAACTCCCGTAAACTTCTCGGGTTTCTCACCATGGGAACACATGAGTTAGAGGAACATTAGTAGGAGGAATAACATTGTTTCCATTTGAATCTAATTTTATTGTAAAACAGAAGTTCGACAATCAAATATAGATATAATTTAATATAATTGATTGAGCAAATAGATTTGGAATACCCGAATGTGTGAATGCAGAATTACAACAAGAAATGCAATAATCAAAATCAGAACTAACCAAGATGCAACATGTGAATACAGGTAGATTTATATGCAATAAACTTAAGTATCAGCCTCGAATCAATATAATATGTGAAGGAAAATGATGACACCAAAATACAAGTTATTACTATGGATATGTATGCATTGAAATAGATTTATTAAGTATGAAATTTACGTGAACAGGTGTAGTGCAATTGATTAGAATCAAATTCACATTGGAAGTTAATGTTGTATATGTGACTAGCGAGTGACAATACAATTAAACATAAATTCCAGAAACTTAAATATGACAAAAAGAATCACGAGAAAACATAGCGTGAATGTACTTAGAGATACAAACGCTGCAGAAATCAATAAAATATAACATGCACGGATGAAAAACGTCTTAAACTGTTAGGAAAAAATAGATGTAGAATGGTGCAAATTATATTCGAAACTAAACCGCAAACTTACTTAAGCCGAGTAGAGAAATAGTGTAGACAGTAGAATGAAAAACGTGTGCTCTTCCGATCTGTTCGACTCTATGTCTTTAAGACCTTTCTGCCTCGCTTAGGTGCTTACGGTTAACTGGCAATCGTCTTCCAAAATACGTCAGCGAACATCTTGCTGTAGAAGCACTTTAAACTACAAGACATGATGAACCGAGAAATGTTACAAACTCTCTTTTTATGATTTTTGGAAAAAAAACGAGTGAATGCAATATTGAATGAAAAATGAGATCGGAAGAGCGTCGTGTAGGTATAATATACCAAAAGGTGCCAATGAATAGACACAACAAATGCCAAGAGGTGCTATTAATAATTGGAATTCCAATTGTTGGGTGAGAGATCACATGATTTCCCTTCAAATGGTGTTATTTGCACCAATTCGGATATTTAATAAATTTAATCCCAAAATTTAAATAAGGTTAGGATAATAACTAATTTAATTACTTAATTAGTCATACTTAGATCCGAAGTGCAAGTTTAATTAAATAGGTCCTTTAACCTATTGCGAAATACTTTCGACTTTGAGATACGAAATACTTCCTCATTCTCCGAATTTCAAGATGTCACCTTTAGGCTATAATTTTTCATTCACCCGAAAATAGTTCATCGAGACCAAATGTACTATGAACGCGTTCGCTCTAAATATTTCTCGTACATAACAGCTAGCGAGACTATGAATATTTTGTCAAATAACTTCTATACTACTATTTTCAACGCTAGTTGAAGATAGTAATCCTTCCTCTTCTCAGAATCAGACCATGCAAACTTCACCAACACCCGCAACTCAACCAGCACATCCCCCACCACGGCTGCAATGCAAACTTCACCAACACTTGCAACTCTATCAGGACCTCCTCCAGGACCTCCACCCCGGCCGTCCAATTGACACTGCTACCCACCTTCCTCTTTGGCTAACTTCCACTAATTTTTTCTCCTGAAAATTACAATTTACATCCTCTTGTATGGTCTTAATCTCCTAGATATCTTTTCTAATTTTTGGGTAATTTGCGCTATCTAACCTCAACCTTTCATCTTATTGTCTAATCTAACCATAACCTTTAAAATTTAAATGTTTTAACCTCAAATATAATCTTTTTAACTTAAAAAGATTATAATACCCCTCAAATTTTAATTGCACTATAAATTATTATTAAATAAGAAATAGATAAAAATAAAAAAATATATAATTTTTAAAAATCAATTGATAAGAATTTAGCTAATGACATTGGGGTAGATTGATCCACTCTCTACTTCCTTAATGAGGGGCCAGATTAATGTCAGGGTGGGGCTGTCTGATTCAACCTTTTGATTTGTCTATCGATCCAATTTGTTATAATTTTGTCATTTTTTAATAATTATTCTTATTTATTTTACTTTTTTTATTCATTTTAGTTAAGAGAGTCGTCGCAAGTGGAGCGGGATGGAGTACCCTTCTTCCATTCAGAGCGGGTGGAGCACGATGCGGGATTGAGTTTCCTAAAAATATTGTTTCATTCAGAGCAAGCTCCTACTGAGTTCATGATGAATGATGTATTTTTTGTTATCACTACATGAATTTTATGGTATTTCAAAAAGAAACAATGAAATTTAATATTCGTTATTTTTATTTATTTATTTTATATTAATTTTAACTAAATTGGGATTTGAGGGTATTATTATCTTTTTAAAATAAAAAGGTTATATTGCGATATTTAAGGTTATAATTGTCAAGTTTGAAAGGTTAGAGTTAATTTGCACAATCAGTTAATTTTTTCAAATATTACAAAGGATAGTAGAGGAATGAAATCGAACCTTTGATCAATAATCTAAAAGCTCAGATAAGGAAATGTGTTGTGCCATTAGGTCCTTGAATCATAAATCTGGAACACAACCTTCAGAAAAATTGGAATCTTTTTAAAACGAATTAATAAAATTGGTATCTTGAGATCTCCCATGATTTTAAATAATAAATATTTAGGGTGTCACAACACAGAATTTGATTGATTCCTTTTTAGACTTATTTATGAATTCTCATTAATTTTATGGATTTTAATTGAATTCCACGTAATCGTCTCAAATTCTAATGAAGTTCTATTCAATGCATTTTAGTGGATTTTAATATATATATATATATATATATTTAGTAAAATTTGTTGAATTTAAGAGGTATGCTAACATGGAACTTAACTTATTAAAAATTTCATTTCGTTTCAAGCATTCTCAATGGAACATATTGGGGCAAAAAAGATGCAAATATGAACTAGTGAAAAAAATACATTATACTTTTACATCTTCTTCAAATAATCATTTATAATATTATCATGTGAAAATTTACTAGTATCGTGTTAATATCTCAACTTAAACCTTGATCAACAACCTTTTTTATTTTATTCTAATATATTTTAATTACTTATTCAATTTTTTTTTTTTTTTGTACACAAGTTGAATGTGAATTTGAGAAAGAGAGTAAACATATTAACATAATTTATTACTTGATCACCAAAAAATAAAAAAGAAGCAAAAAAGTATATTCTATGTGGTTAAATAATATATAAAATATACAGACATTGTTTCTTTTCCCCTCCTAAAAAAAATTTGTTTTTTTTTTTAATTTTAAAAATGAAAGAACAAAGAGTCGTTAAATTATATAGAGGAAGCTCATAACATTTTTTTTCTCTGAAATGATGCTCATAACTTTTTAATCAATCTGCTTTTTCATTATTGGGCACTAATATGCTTGTAATTATTGTTTCTTGGAGCAATTCCGAGCCCAACTTAATTAATCCCCCATGACCAACCCTATATCTCTACCGATTATAATTCATTCACAATAATTTCCTATGCATACCTTGATAAAAACCTAGGAGTCGCGAGAGGACTTTTAGAAAAGGAGAGAAGTGGCCTTTTGAAAGGTAGAGATATAGAGGTTGAGTTTAAAGAGGATGAATGAGACGTGTATTTGTTGATTTGTCTTTTTCATTATTCATTTTTATTTATTTTTATAAAACGGGAGGAATTAGAATTTGAAGGGGATCATGTTTGAATTTGTAGAAGAATTTTTCTTTCATGTTTATGCCTTCTAAATCCACCAAAATTCTTTGAAATTCAATGAATTCTACGGATTGTTGAGGACAACATTTCATAGAGAACTTATTGAAATTTATGTTGGGGACTTCAGAATTTGTGGAGTTTTATAAAAATCCAAATTGAGATCCCTAGAATTACGTGGAATTCTAAATCCTAAATTTCATCATATTAAAGCTTGATAACACCCCTTAATTACTCATAATATGACAAGCTAATTCCGATCTAGTTAGGCAAATTTAATGTGTACAATGTTGGGTATTGACCCAAATTCAGTGCAACATTTGAATCCTATTCAGTGTAGGAAAATAGGATTCTTAGTTGACAAGTATAGAAACTCTTCGGTTAGACAGTATTTTCCTTACGAGGACTAAAAGTGAGATCGGAAAAAGACCTCAAATTAAAAAAGAAAAACATGGAACAATTAAATTGCAATTATGATTTTCTTGAGCATCAAGGTAACTTTGTTATTATATATAGGGTTAATTTCACATTTCGTCCCTGTAGTCAGTATTGTTTGGGTCTCTAATCTTTTTTTTCCCCCTAACCCACTAGGTCCCCAATCTTTCAATTAATATGGTATGCTGGATATAACAAGACAAAAGTTGGTTGCAACCACCAGCAATAACAAAGTTGGCAAATTTTACGATTTCGGATCTTTTGGTATACGTAGCGGACTAACACCGCACTCGGCGAGCAAAATCCGACAGGAGCAGCCGGGGATAGGGAGCCAAGAAGGAGAGTTTCTCGCTCAATTTATTATATTTAGCATTTATTTCTTGTGTTGCTTTCTTATGCTTAATCTATGTTCGTAATACTTGGTGTTTTCGGTGAAAACCTAAGAAAGGTGCTACCCAACTTTGTGAAAATCTAGTACATCACTCGCATATGAAACATGTTTCTTTGCATTACGTCTTTATTCATAGACAAGTTAAGTTGTGTTCTTCGTGTTCTCATAAAAAAACCAATGCAGACATTCTTACATAAACTTCTTGAATGAAATATTTATCCTTTTTAGCTAGAAATTTTAATTTGTAATTATTTAGATTTTGTAGTTCAGAATTTAATTAAGTCT